>NW_022046448.1:0-32102 GCF_001654015.2 Drosophila navojoa | reverse complement strand
TTAACTGAATTCTTCACAGCTTTTTTTTTGTTTTTTTTTTTTGTTTTTTTGTTTTTTTTGGCGCTTTCGCCGTGTTCAGTTATGATAATGCCCGCTAAGTTCTTGGAGCTGAGATTCCAATCTTTCTCACACGACTTTTGTAGCCTACTTAAAACGCAATTATTTTGGCCACTTGAGCGTGCGATTTCAAACGCTTTCGCTTCCTACAAGCTCGATAAGCACTTGCCTCCTTCCCTCTCTCAACCATTCTCTCTGTCTCTCTCTCTCTCTGTCTTGCTGAATATTTGAAGCGCTCAGGTTGAGTTTAATATATTGTTTCTTTATTTCAATATGTTTTTTTCGTATGCTTCTTTTTTTCAAGTTCGATTATATTTTTGTTTTTCGTTTTCGTGGGCGAACTTCCGCGTAATTTGTGCTATAATTACAGTTATTATTGTTTCGATCTGTCTAAAGTACAACAGACAGACGAGAAAGCATTTAAAGATTGAAGATCTATTGTCAATGTCGCGCTCCCACGACCTTTTTGCCAATAGAATTCAGAAACAAAAACTAGAAATACGTTTGGGCCATAAAACAACGTCAAGACGAAACGAGAATTTAGCAAACAAGCTTCAAATGCAGCCATAAAAAACTACGACATATTGTCACAAGTTTTACTTTTTTTTTTGCTGTTGTGCATACCCAACTAATTATACCCTGTAAAGGAGTTATTGAGACTTTTGTAAGCATGCGCTTCACTGGGACTCTTACAGTTTTTTCTAGAGCTCTTTGAAAATAGTTGATGACATTTAATAATATAGTTTGTGCAGTTATTTTTTTTTTGCCTAGATAGAACTATGGACAATAAATGTCAAAGGTAGCTTCAAATATATCAGAAGTAAGCTTTAGCTATATTATCGAACATATTCCTGATAGCAATCCCTGATAACGATAAATATCGATTGAGATTGAAGTAGTTTCTCTTATATCAAAATGCTCAAAGTTAGTTTTAGCTCAAAATTATACAGAAAAGCTTATCTTGATCAAATGTATTAGTCTATATATTCTATACTATAATTTAGTACTGAGACAACGATAAATTTTGATTGTTAATATCTTAAATCATATATGTATTAGTCTATATATTCTATACTACAATGTAGTACTGAGACAACGATAAATATCGATTGTAAATAAATATCTTAAACTGATATATGTATCTTGATATTGGTCCAATTCTAGCTAAGAAAATTATTTATCATATTATATAATCATTGTCAATATATTTATATAACAAACAAACTCCATTAAGACGATAAATATCGATGATATCTAATATGGTCTCTCATATACAATTAAACGATAAACGATTGCTGTGCTTTAAGCACTCATATCTTAAGATTCGACTTCATATAGCATACTCTACAATAATTAGTAGCGCGATAACGATAAATATCGATTATATGTGTCAGTTTATAGGAATTAATTAATGTAAAGCTTGCTTCTTCCTAGACATTTATACGTATCAGGCTGTACTTTGCCTCTGAGAGACTAACCCACATATAGGCGCTTCTGCAGGGTATCCACACGTCGTGCATGCCCATTTGTTTGCTGCGCGACTTGATTTAATTTGCCGCACCCAAAATATGTGTCGCCTGCATTTTGACAGATTTTTTGTTGCTGCTGTTGAGTTATTTGGTATCTCTCTCTCTATCTATCTCCCTCTCTCTCTCTCTTTGTCTGCCTTTGTCGTCTCAGATATCTGTAAACTCGATCGCGGCCTTGGCCAGCTACGCAGCTTGAGCGCTTGAGCTCTTTGGCATCCTGCACACGTAGCTCGGATTTAGTTGACGATTGGCTAATCATCAACATCCGCCCATTGAGTGTGCGAAAGGGGGCGGTACTGAGCTGTCCAAAGGGGGGGCTAACCAAACTAAACTCGTTTTGGCCTCGGTCATAAAAATAGTTGGGCCTTAGCAATATCTGTGCAACAGCCGCAGCTGGCCCAGCGTCAAGCGGACCCGGCGCCATCTGTCTATGCTCCACAAACTGGAAACTGGCAACTGCCAACTGCCAACTGGCAATCGGACATTGGCAACTGCATGCTAGGGTCTATTTAGCCTCTTCCACGTACAGTACGCAGCTGAGTAGCCAAACGAAATGCACTCGTGTGTCTGGAACAAGTCTAGCTGGGTATTTTTTATTGAAATCTTTATTTTTTTTTTTTTTTTCGTTTCGCTTCCTGATCGCGCACAAGCTGTAAGCCGATCGCATTCGCAAATGTGCTAGGCTAACCAACACAGATCGAGTTGGCTTGCGGCCAGTTGACTCCAAAGTCAAATGGATTTGAAAAGCTGTTCTCTTTGTGCTCTGACTGGCTTTTATTTGCCTATCGAATGTTCAGTTTGTTTTTTGCTTTGTCGCGAATGCAAATCCAAGAATGTCTGCTATGCGGCAATAATAAAAAAAAAAAAACCTCATTTAAGATCAGCTGCAAGTTTACATTTCATAATGGAATCTGGACATAAAACTTTTAGAGTAGATCAACCGATATGAACCGGTGGAAGTGGAGCTGAGCTGATTTGGTTAGGTAGTCCAGTTCTTAATTTAAATTTGCTAAGATTTTCTCGATAACTGATCGAACAGAGCTCTCTTTGTTTACTGCAGTTCTTTTATGATAGTGCCCTAATGAGAGTTCAGGCAGCTCGAAACGTTATACGTGTGATAGATACACATTAAGTGACCTACCAAGCTCCCCCTCTTCTTTTTGTCTGCTTCTCTCTCTCCCTATATCTCCTACGGCTTGCCTAGTTGCCCCCTACTTGTCTTGAGCGATCTTGCTCCACGTTCTGAAAGCTTTTTGTTGCCTTCTCAACAGCCCGGCTAGACCTAATCATCTATATTACTAAGTGATCTGCAAGTCATCTGAGCGTAAAGTAGAGTCTTGGCTAAGATCATGTCTTAAGTAGTCTCTACCATCGACCCTAAGATCATTTTCAGCTCAGCTGTTTTGATCAAATAGATGTCTGAGCTATATTAGATATTAGCAAAGGACTTCTTAGGGTGCAACTGCCAAAGAGATCAGCTGCGATCGATGATTTCTAAGATCATAACCTAAGATCGTCCCTAAGATCGTCACTGAGATCATTTACAGATCAGTTCAGAACAGTTTGAGTGATGTATTACTTATTTTTTATATTAGCAAGAGACTTCTTAGTGTTTAACTATTATAGAGATCAGCTGCGATCGTTGACTTCTAAGATCATAACCTAAGATCGTCCCTAAGATCGTCACTGAGATCAGTTCCGAACAGTGTGAGTGATGATTATATATTAGCAAAAGACTTCTTAGTGTCTTACTGTTATAGAGATCAGCTGCGATCTTTGACTTCTAAGATCATAACCTAAGATCGTCCCTAAGATAGTCTCTGAGATCATTTTCAGATGCCTTATAGCTTAGCTAGATATTACCAAATGGCTTTCAACTGTTATCGAGATCAGCGATCAAAGACGTGGATCATGCATTTAAGATTGTCTTTAAAATTGTCTTTAAGATAACTTTCAGATCAATTCGATTGATTAGATAGATGTATTAGCTATAGTCTAGCTAGATATTAGCAAATTATTCCTTAGGTTTTCACTGTTTTAGAGATCAGCTGCGATCGCTGCGGATCTTTGTTTAGGGTTATTGCCTCCAACGTTTAACCCCAAGGCTCTCTAAGTTCACAGCACTCGCAACTAGAGATCCATTGAGTAGCATTTAGTCTGGAGCTACGGCTCAGTTGTAGAGCACATCTGATCGCATTGCTCTATGAAGCTGCAGTTATCAGTCGAGTCTTGGGTAATGCGAATGGCCGCCGACTTGTCAGGTGTCGCATGCTAACGCTTTGCATTTGAGAACACGTAGACGCAACCGAGACGAGCCATATACATATGTATGTGTGTGTGTGTGTGTGTGTATTGGGCCGAAAGTGCCTGAATCATCAACACACAGGCAAGCCGAAAATTTGAAATGGCATCACGTTCTGCACGTTTGCCACATCAAATTCTACATTTTTGGATACCACTGCAGAGGGGGCTGCCCCTCTCACCCCTCTCACCCCTCTCAACGCCTCTGCTCCACTCTGCCTTCCCCCTCTCACACATCAAAAAAGAGAAAAGCATTTTGTTGGCTACCAAAAACGAAAGAAAAAAGCAAAATCCAAACGTGTTTTACCTGATGTCCGGTACTTAAATAACAATGCGACAGGCCAAAAGAAAACTTAACAAATTTTTATCGACAAGCCAGAGAAAGAGTGAAAGAGAGCGAGAGAGAGGCAGGCAGAGGTAGAGAGAGGGAGAGAGGAATGGGTGCTCTCCATATTGAGCTGCAGAATTGGAATTATGTAAATTTTGTTGTTTTTTTTTGGATGCTTGTGAAAAGTGTTTTTCGCTTACGCAACAGCACGAAATGAAACGAAATGAAAAGAAATAAAAAAGAAATGGGAAAATAAACAGCAATTCACAAAGTGGAACTGGGTTGGGAACGGCAGAGTGGGGAAACTGGACGACTGGACGACTGGGAAGGTGCTGCCCGCCTCAAAACTCTTATGAAATGCTTTTCGCTTTTCGCTTCGCTTGCCTCGGAGCCGGTTGAACGTTTTGGCTTTTAGCTCTCTCGCTCGAGTCTCGTATTGGCCCCATACCCCTTACCCAATGCCCCATGGCCCATGGCCCATGCTCCACACCCAAGCGGATTAATTTGGTAACTTTCTTATGAAAGTCTAGTCGTAGCATTGCAATTAAGGGCTACTGTGGCACCGCCCTTCCCCTTGCCCTTCCCCTTGCCCTCCCCCTTTCCATGTCTGTCACAGGTTTTCGAATCGTTTAATTTATATCGTATGCGAGCTAAGCTTGCTCCAAATGGGTGGGCGGTGGGCGTGGCTGGGCTTGAATTAGAGTATTCATTCAGGTGTAAAGCGCCTCGAGAAATCAGTGGTGTGCACCAGGCCGCAGAGCTTGGACTGCCGCCGATCGAGAGCATCAATTGGGCATAGCCACATACACATACATAGATAGCCCACATATACATACACACATACATACATGCATAACTGGCCGAGCTAATTGTTTAGTTACGCCCAAGTGGGCAAGTCGAATAGCGGCGAGTCGAGGAAAGCTCGAAGGTCGCATCGAAAGTGGAGAAAAGCTAATGGATTATACGACTTGCGGCTTATCCCTAATTGGCCTCAAAAAGCGTGATAGAGAGAGAGGGAGAGAGAGAGAGTGAGAGGGAGGGAGAGTGTGAGAGAGAGAGAGAGAGAGAGAGTGAGGGAGAGGAGAAATACCTGAAAGATCTACCAAGATTTCGTTCTACTACAACTTTATTGAGCAATCATTCCTAATTATGTTTGGTTCACAGCTGGAACTAGTTTTTGTTTTGTAATTATTATTATTATATTATATTGAAACTTTGTGATACCTAAGTAGGACAGAGAAAGACTTTGAAGATCTAATACGACTTGGTATTTCTGCATTCATTACTCGTGATTGGTTCACAGCCGGAACTAGCTGAATTTGTTAATCTGATATATTGTACGAAAGAAGATAGAGAGAAAGATAGAGATACCTTAGGGATCTTTAGTTCTTCTACATCTTTATTCACCGTAATTGGCTAAGAGCCGGAACTAGTTTTATTTTTATTTAATTACACTTTTCTTGCAATCATTACTAATCATGGTTCATTCACAGCTGGAACTAGTTCTTTTTGGTAGTTGCGATATATAGTAATATTATAAAACTCAAGAGCCCCAGAGAGACAAAGAGAAGGAGAGAGATGCTTTAAGTATCTATCACGATTGACTTCTAGGTCAGAGGCTCACAGTTGGAACTACTTATGTATTTAAGTGAATCCAGTTCCTCATACGCCATTTTGTTCTTAGGTTGTAACTGTAAGAGCTTTATATATCTAACAATTTAGTTTAACCTAGATTTGTACATAGAGCAATATCTTATAGGACTGGTTCATTAGAGTTCATTTCAGTTCATTTTTGAGTAGTCTAAGGAATCTCTTATTTATTTATACACTCATTTTAGCAATCTCCTGAGTTTGTCTCCTAGTTGAGCTACATAAAGGTGTTTAGTTCACAGAGAGAACTAGTTGAGGACTCGAAACTTTGTAGATTAAGTCTAAGTTAGATTCAATCCCATCTGGGATTTTAAATGCAGTTTATTTGAGTTAAAATCGTCTCGTTTTGCTGAAGAACTTTCGTACAGTTCACAGAAGTCTTTGGCTATTCTGTTACTCTTTCTGCTATTCTCTTGAGTTTATCTATTAGTATTAAGTGTGCCCATAGCTGATTTGACCTCGGCTAATGATTAGCGGTGCCAACAGTCGGATTGACAATGGAAGACCTTCAATTGTAAGACTCGAGACGTTTTTTTTTTCCTTCCACAATTCACAATTCGCAATGAATCGCTCGAAATGACGTATGGGAACTGCGGAACGTGTTCAACGGCAACGGCACTTGATCTGATAAATACGTATGTATGGAGAGGCAAATACAACGCACGCAGCTTGCTGAACGCCCATTGTCAGATCTCAATATATGTACAAACGAGCGAGCATAGGTACATCTAGACATGTAGCGATATTTATGTATGTACATCCGCGTCTTAATTCAATACGAAACGAGAGATGACCGGATGATGATCGAGCAATGGCAGCAATCAAAACTGATTTCAGATTGAGCTACAAAAATCATAAGCGGAATCATTTTGATTGTAACTCGTGTTCCTCGCCCACACTGGAACTGGTTCTCGGAGCGGTTGCGCGTAGACTTGTTCCAACATTTCTGGCGTTGATTTGCATTTTGGGGCCTTTGTCTTGTTTTGATTTGTTGTTACTCGACGCTTTATTTGATGTGGAAGCTTTGATCAATTGTTTGGATCATTGTAGATTCAAGGCTCTTCAAATAAGGTTTATACTGCCTGCCTACATTCCAATAGATGTGCTAATGATTGGAATGTTTTTATGATTTCAGAAGTAAATAGACATTCGGGTTTGCTAGCGATTACGATAACTTATCGATTTCTTGGGTTTGTGCACAGTTTGCCTATTACCAGTTATACACATACATTGGTATTCTTTTATATTGTATTCTTGTGAATATATCTAAATAAAAATCTATCTATTTTTCGATCTATCAATCGATCGATATATTTGTTAATCAATATACATATGTATCCATCTATTTATCTATCTCTCTATCGATTTAACTATCTATTAGCTGTCGATCAATCTCTCTATAGATATATCTATTTATAATCTGTCGATCTATCTGTCTATCTATCTATCTTGTTATCGATTTTTCTTGCTATCAACCTATCGATCTTTCTATTATGCAGCCTATCTAGATGTTGATCTATCTATCTGTCTATTTATCTATATTCTTTTCTTATGAGATAGATCTGTCTATTCATCAATCAATGCTGTCTATTTTTCGATCTTCTCTATCCACCTATCTGTCTGCCTCTCTATCCATTTATCTGTTATTTCTATTTATCGATATGTATCTATATTCACTATCTATCTATCCATTTACTTATCGATTTATCAACCTCTATCTATCATCCCATCCACGTGTCTATCTATTAATCCATCTAACATCTTTCTATTAATCGATCTATTTATATATCTATCTATCTATGCTATCTATAAATGAACTTTCATACAACATCAAACGGAAATTTCAAATGGCGTTTTTTATTAAGATTAGATGATAATGGTATTCCATACAGGAATACATATACATAATATAATATGCTCTACTTTAACATTCCTTTATAGATCTATGTATATAAATTCTTACTCAACAAGATCCTTGACTTTTGATTATTAAATTTGATACCTTCTTCTTTTCAGGCCTTTGCCGCCAAGCATTCGGATGCGGAGTCGTTGCTGCATAACCTGAATGTGAAATATTATTATTATACGAGAACTCGTGGCCTGTTCAGAATATGTTATCCCAAGGAGCGTCCGCCGGTAACGGCAGGTAAGATCTATAAATAACAACAGCATAAGCTAGACATAAATGTTAAACTGAGTTCCATTTCCATTCCATTCCATTCCAATTAGTGCCCACTTATCTGTCCCCCATTGAGACGCACTGCTCGAACATTGATTACTTCCCGCAAGTGGAGGATGATAAGATATCGAATGAGGATGCCACGTCCCGGTTGCATTTGGCCCGCTCCTGCATTGCGCTCTTCATCATCAGCTTTGTGACCATCTTCTGTGCCTTCTGGACGGGTCTCTCCGGCTGCTGGAAGCGTTCGTCGGGCGCCATAACCGCCACATCGATCCTGTTGCTGGTCACCTGTCTGCTGGCCGCGGGCGCGATGGGTATTTGGCACACGGTCGAGTTCTTCGAGAAGGAGAAAGTCGTCGGCGAGGATTACTACCAGCAATGGAATACGGTGAGTGAGCACAGAGCAGCGCTTGAATTATTCGGATGGTGTTCAATGGCAATGTCTATTATGGCTTGCAGGTGCTGCGCGATAACACGAAGATTGTCTACGATTGGTCCTACATTGTCGCCTGGACAGGCATTGCCACCTGTCTGCTGGCCGCCATCCTGCTGTCGGGCGCTGCCATTTGTCTGCGCAACGAGCGCGAGAAGGAGGAGCAGCTCAATCTGCAGTACCTGATGCCAGGTGAGTGACGCAAGCGAAGCAAAGGTGAAAGCGCCCACTCTAAACTGTTTCCATTTCCGTTTGCATTTCAGTTTACTCGCAGAAGCAGCCACCCTATCCGCCCTACGCCAACTACGCCCAGCCTCAGATCTATCCGGGTCCCTACTATCACGGCTCCCAATACGGACCCTATAATTATTAACTTGGCTAACGAAATGCACAACGAATATGCGAATGAAAGCAGTAAACAAAACAAGCAAACAACAACCAACAACAAATTACAAAATGCAAACAACAAAAGCTTAAAAACTTAAATCAGACATTTGAAACGTTTTGGGAAGAGAAAGAGACAGAGCTATAGAAATTTTACTTCGAATTTGTCAGTCTCCATTGTCTCCACATGCGCATATATGTACATATATATGTATGTGTATAAGGCACTTCAAATAAACATATTTACAATCTTTTTTTTTTTTTAAATATTATATACATAAATCTAGTGTGTAGCTTCTATCTATTTTGTATAGAAATCGTGGGTCTTCAGTCAATATGCGTCGAAAGTATTTGGTGCGCAAATTTCGCAAGGAATGAAAACAGAGCAAAAATTAAGTGAAACAATATAATAACGGAAAATGTAATGAGAAGAAAAGTACTTACAGCAAATCTATAAAGACAGAACAATAAAGATTTAATTTATTGTAGCATGTAACGTACATGTAGCTTATAATTATGTGTAATAATTACAATAATAATGATAATAATAATATTGTGTAAGCATCAACATTTTTGTATATGTATATGAATGTAATGAGTATAACTTTACAAATGCGCTGCTAAGCGTTAATTTGTCTTCCAAGTACGTTAAATGCTTGCGCATGTGTTAAGCTGTACTTTTAATGAATAAAAGTTTCTTACGTTAAATGATATTTGAATTTGATTTTCCTTTTTTCATTACTGAATATATCGATAATGGTTAAGTTTGAAAGCCGAAGATGTGACGCCAGAAACTAGAATTCTGTGTTGGCAAATTCGTGCAGTATATCGATATGAAATTCATCGATAGCTTGACTCTGTTTAGTATATTTATTTACTGCATACCTGCTCAACCACTTGCCGCACGCGGTCACACACTATTAGCCATTACTACTCATACACGAAACATCGCGCAACTGGTCACATCGAGTTCCGTAAAATCGTCACTCAAAAGTAAAAAAAAAAAGGAAAAGAAACCGATAGACCAGGCGAAAAAGAGGCAATAACCGTTTGCCCACAATTTAGCACACAAACAAAAAGCATCAGCACTAGCAGCAAACAGAACAACAAAATGTCCGGCAACGGTTTTGATGAAAATCCATTTGGCGAGCCCAATCTGGATAACCCATTTGCGGTAAGCCTGACAACAAAAATGCTGTGCACGAAAACCACACACACACACACACACTGTCACATAAATTTGTATACGTGTGTGTAGGTGCAACGACGACAGCTCATAGGCCAATGTCTATGTGTGTGTGTTTATGTGACTGTGTTCCGCCTACGCTGTGCTCAGCAGTTTCTTTGATGTATGTTTAACGTTACTTGATATATACATATGTATTTTCCTTATTTGATTGACTTTAGGATCCCGCCATACAACAGGCGACACGCATGTCCACCAATGTCTCACTGGAGGACTACAATCCGTTCGAGGAGCAGGCGAAGCCCCAGCTGCAAATCAACTCAACCAATACCGCGGCCGTTGTGCAGCCCCTCTCACAGAACATTCCGGCACCGCAGCCACGTCTGGCCAGCGGCACAACACCCAGCACCAGCATACAAATCACATCCGAGGAGCTGCAGGTTAAATGATAATGAATTCTAGCCAGTTGCGTGCTCCAGTTACCAGGCGACTCGCATTTCAACAATTGTTGTTATTGTCGCTGCATTGCTGTGGCTGCAGTTGTGCTCAGCTATCACTGTCTGTGTGTGCTCTGTGTGTTTGTTTGTTTTTCATTCAATAGACAGACACACACACACACACATACATACATGTAGATAGCCACAGTTACAGATAGCTGATTGTCTTCTCAATTTACAGCGCCGCCAGGAGGAACTCGATCGCAAGGCTGCCGAACTAGATCGCCGTGAACAGCAGCTGCAGGGCAATGTCCCACAGCTGAATAATTGGCCGCCCCTGCCGGATAACTTTTGCGTGAAGGCGTGCTTCTATCAGGACATTGAGGTGGAAATACCGCCCGAATTTCAAAAGCTGGTCAAGCATTTGTACTACATCTGGATTTGTAAGCATTTCGTTTATTATCGCCGCATTTTATTGTTTTCAATTGAGACGCCCCAAGGCTGATAAGACTCGAATCGCATTACTCATGCCATAAGCTAATAAATGTCGATTATTAGTCCATTTCGCAAATGCCGACAGCTACAGCGACAGGCATCCGTATGACTGCCAAACAAAGAGCCTTAAAAGAACTACTATATATAGTTCTAAATGCATCATATATGATGAGCTTATCATTAGGCAAACAAGCTTATCTATTTATATTCAAAGGATTTCTCAACTGCGATCTATACGATTCGAAGAGTGGGAGATAAAAGAAGGGTTCATTATGTATATAGTATAGATAGATATAATTATATTTTTAGATTATATTTTTGCAATTGTGTAGAAGATAAGGAATTCCTATTGATGAATTGAAAGTCTTGATTGTTGGCTGAATATTTCATATGTTTGTCTGTCTCTCAGTTTGTCAATTTGTCAATCAACTAGTCAGTGTGTCTGTCTGTATTCCATTTAGTCAAGTAGTCTATATGAATTTGGCCATCTTTTGAGTCAGCGCATCAGTTTTTATAACATTTGTTCAATCAGTTGATTCATTCTCCCTTACACGCAGTCCGGCAATTAATCAATCAATCACTCTGAAATACCGTTTAGTCAATTAGTTCGTAGTCACTCTTATGAATCAGTTGTGTTCTGAATTTTCTGTTGATTAGTTCGCAAGCGATTTAGTCTTTCAATCAATTGAATCATTTTGTTTGTTCGTCTACCCTTCCCTACCCTTTCCAACCATTTAACTAAGTAGTGAAACCTTCAATTCGAATTTAATCAGCAAGTCTTTCAATCAGCTTTTAAACAGCTGTCTTTTACTTAGTTAATCATCCAGTTAGTTCGTATGTTTTTCAATAAATGTGTTATCCTCCTTTTGTTTAACATCTGTTTCTCACCTAGTCAGTCTGTCTGATTCAGTCTTTCATTTAATTGTTGATCGCTTTGATTTGTTTTCACATTTGGCTTGTTGGTCTGTCTTTCACTTAGTCAATCAGCTAATCAGTCAGCCTGGTTGCTCACTCCTTGAGTCATTCTCTTACTTAGTCAATCCATTTGGCAGTCAGTCTTTTCACTATTTTTTTTTCAGTAATGCCCTCAGTTAGTTAGTCAAAGTCTTAGTCTATCATCTCCCACCCACTTTTGCGACGTTCATTAACAATTTAATTACGAATATTGATTAATTGGGTAATTCTTTGCAGTCTATACCATGACGCTGGTCGCCAATATTCTCGGAGGTCTCATCCTGCTGTTCCACGCAGGCCTATTGTCCAATCTGTTTTTGGCCATCTTCTATACGCTGCTGTTTACGCCCGCCTCATATGTGTGCTGGTATGTATAGAGTTAGCTCCATGTCGCTACGTCTTAATCGCTAACCACATTATCTCTCTCTCCCTGTCTCTCTCTCTCTCTCTCACTCTGCCTTGTTCTCTGCTTGTGTTGTCTCGGTCTGTTTGGTGCTTTGCAGGTTTCGGCCCGCTTATAAGGCATTCCGCAACGATTCGAGCTTCAATTTTATGGTCTTCTTCTTTGTGTATTTCTTTCAAACGGTCTACACAGTCATTCAGGCCATTGGCTTTAAGGATTTGGGCTATTGCGGCTTCATAACGGCCATCTCACAATTCGATAGCAGTGCCTGGGGCATTGTCGTCGGCCTGTTGCTGCTGATAATCGCCTTCTGTTTCGCCATCACCGCCGGCGCCAATGTCCTGATGATCATGAAGATACATAGCATCTATCGCAGCACCGGCGCCAGCATGGACAAGGCCAAGGCCGAGTTTACCACAGAGTTTTTGCGCAATCAGCATGTGCAGGAGGCGGCCTCATCGGCCGTTAGCTCGGCGGTTAATTCACAGTTCAACAACAGCAGATACTAAACCCAATCAATCAAACAATCAAATTCAATTCAAACCAATCCAATCAATAACAACAATTTACCAATCAACAACAACAACCAAAAGCACAGCAAAGCGACAGGAAACTTAAAGCCAGGACCAGGACCAGGGCAAGTTGAATGAAGTCAAAACAGCAGCAGCAGGAGTTGGAGGAGGAGGAGCAGGATAAGCAGGAGCACTAAATTATTAAACAATAAGCTATAGTCAGCACACATGCACAGATGTATCTATATATGTATATGCATATGTTTATGTGTATGTATATGCATGTATATATATGTATATATATATTATATGTATGCTTATGTTTTATATATGATCTATACACATATTTATACATGTTTGTATATATATACGTACACATATATATCCTATACATATACACAAATATATACATATATATATGTATAGATATAGCCAGGCTTGTAGCGCGCTTTGAAGCGCATTATTAATAACAAATTGCTTTTGTGCATAACAAAATAATAATTTAAACAATATTAATAATGCAATTCCTAAAATGCTGTCGTCCTTATTACAATTAACTACTGTAATAATCTATAAACACACACATATATATATATGTATACATACTTATATATATACTTACATTTATGGAATCTGATAGAAATGCAAAAGTTTTTCTATGTGGCACACGTTGCCTTCATACACACACACTCTGGCCTAAACAAAAGCACTTGAAGCACACAAACACACACACATATATATATATATATATATATATCTGCTATAACTAATATATGTATACATATATATTTATGTATATATATTTACAATATTTTATATAATACTTGAGAAGTAGTCAAGTGAGATGCTTCTTCTGGCTATAGTGTTTCGCAAAAGTGTCCTAAGAAATTACTAAGTTATGAATTTATAAACAATGATGAAAATTACTACATTAAGTAAATGCCTAATGCAATTTCTTATTCAACGGGAAAATTGTTCAACTATTGCAATTCCTGTTCAGCATAAAGTCAAAGCAAATGAAGATAACGAAAGCTATGTGTATGTAAAATGAAATTGATAACGATAAATATAATGATTACGATAATGCTAATGCTAATGCTAATGCTAATGATGATGATGCAGATTAGATAAATGCTGCTGATAATATGATGTTTTTTAGTTCTTTAAGTCCAAACATATACACATATATACACACATACATGCATACATAAATACATATGTACATCTCTACATCTAAATGTATTAAAACAAAAAAAAAAAAAACAAAAGCAGGCATAACTTATACATATATAACTTTTATCATTGCTGCTGCACGATATGAGTTATGCTAATTATTACGATTATTATGATTATTATTATTACTATGATTATTGTCATTGCTGTTGTTTCATCACGCCCACTCCGCCCTATCCCTCTTAAGGTCTGCGTAGCCACATTTAATGTCGTGTTCGTGTGTGTTTTTTTTTTTTTTGTAATTGTAATTGTAATTGTTAAATATAAATATGTATATGTATATACATATGTATACGTATAGATATGTATTCCATCATATACAACACACACATATATATATATATACATACATAATTCTATATATATTAATGAGTATCGATCGTGGTGTTCCTTTCATTTTGTTATCCATTCATTGTTTAGTTGCTTCTCTATTAAAGCAGCCCACTTTGTCGATTTCCCTCTATAAATTAATTCAAATAAACAACAATAAGTATTTATAGATGCAACTTGATTTTCATTCATTGGGAGGACATCGGGGAGATCCTAGTTCTTAAGCTATTTTCTATTCTCAATTCATCTCAATTGCAATTTTTATAAGATATCTGGAACTTGTAGACTTTTTCAATGTCTACTGATACATTTCTATTTCAGATAGTATGTGGGGGGGCTGTTAAGGTTGCTTGCCTGCAATGTATACCCTGCAATTGAATATTTGGAAATAACTTTTTTCTTTTCTATTGATCAGATTATAATGTATTACATTATATCTATTTATCTATTCATCTATCACTATTTTAAGAACTACCAAAGTTGTCTTAAGAGCACAGTATAATTTAAACAGATTTTCGAATTTATACCCCGTAATCTTCCCACATTGCATTTATAGAGAAAGTGGAAACTATACACTCTTTTTGGGAATTTTTCTTTGTCCTTCCCTCAGAAATGGAAAGTTTTCCAAATATGCATCAGATCGATGTGCTATTACTGACAGACTTGAAATATTCAATGTATATCTGGATTATTGGTTAACAATATGATAAATAATGCAGTTTTCAAAGCCCACTGACTTATGGAAATGCCTAGTTAATAAATATATACATATTTATAGATATTTATGATACAAGGAGCGTTCCAAAATAAACGGGACTGAGCTTAAATGGAAACCTCAGGCGCTTTGTACTCCTAAGCTCAAGTTGATTTATTCAAATAGAGTCTCGGGTAATGAACTTTACTTCGAAATGTTGGTACAAACCTTTCGGATGGCCTCTACAGACACAAACCGTTTTTCGTTCATGGCTAAGGGAAATTTTTCCGAATAGGTAGAGCTCATAGGAAGAAATAATTGAGGAACTATGTATGTATATATTGTATTATTTAAATACTTTACATATTTGCCACTTGTTTTCACAGCTTCAATACTTTTCTATGCCTTACTTTCCTAGCCAAGCATAAGTTCGGACACTGCTTACAGAAATCTCTACATCCTTTGTAACGCCAATGGTGTCCATAATTTCCATAGCCCCAACACGTTTCATACTTTCTATGCCTTTTCATACTCTTTATAGTTTCCTGCTTTTAATGCTTCTGATGCCTCCCACACATTTCTCCGGAATTATGAACATAATAGGACAGTCGAAGGGTCTGGCAACATTCCGAGCAATAAGTGGATATTCCTCAGACTCAGACCAAACAAAATTGGGGCAATAATCGCCGTATGTGTATGTATAAACATATGCATATGTAGCTTCTGTGAGGCTTTCTCATTATTCTCTCGACTGTGGGGTAATGAGGCTTATCAGTTGTAAAAAAATGTCTCTGGCATAAAGTTGGAGTCGTTGGGATTGAAATGTAAATGCTAGTTGACATAGAGTCGCACTAGCGTCACGTACGGCTCGACCAGTGTGGCGGGGAGGTATGGAGGTATGGGGGCTCGGGGGTTCGGGCTGCCGGTACATAGATTGGCATATTCAGAAGTTGAACGCACGCTAAAGACGTTTCCTCATATGAAATGTAAATTTCATTTTGTGTGCGAATGCGAAATTAAATCAACGGCAAATGATTTGGCTACACACACCCTCAACGTGTCACAGTTCCCCACCCTACCCACTGACTCCACATTCCCTGCCCCTCCACATGGCATAATCGTCCAGGCTTCGTTGGCGTCTAACCCCATTTACAGTACTTTTTCTTCTACTCCTCATACTCATTCACGAAAGTGAATTGGGTATATTGGTTTTGCTCTCCATCAGTCTTTGAAAGTTTGGACCTATAAAGTGTCCAGATTTTTCCGACGGTAAATGTTTTTTCCAATTGATAAAAATCCTTTAAGTTGCAGTGCTATAGAGTTGGAATTTGGTATATATATTCACGTTGGGAATACCAAAATGATAAGGGGTATATACATATGTTTCTTTGTCCGTTGGGGGCGTGACAAATCGGCTGGAACTTTACTCTGATATGGTTTTAGAGCTATAAACTCAAACGACTAAATTCCGTTTGACTTCCTCTACCTGCGCCACGCCTCCAATTGGTATATATACAGTAGAATCCGTTTATAACGACTCCGCTTATAGCATTCATACGGTTAGTGCGACGAAAATTCTGGTCTCCAGGCAAAATTTATGTGGGCAAAGTAATATGGATGGTAATAGCCTCTTCCGTATATAGCGACGACTCTTTTATAATTGCTATAACCGAAGTCTATAGTATATATACCATTTGTGGGCGTGGCTAATCACAAATTGTGTCTAACAGCGTTTGGGCTGTGAATGAGTATTTGGCAGTCGATACAGCCCGACTGCAATGCTCTTACTTGTATTTTGCTGTCATAAAACCTTAAGCAGCTGTGCCTCTGCATGTGTGTGTGTGTGTGTATGTGCGTGTGTGTGTGTGCATTCGTATCTCTGCAGCTGCTGTCAGCTAAATCTCTTAGATGCCAGCGATTGGCATGAGCTGCAGCTGCTGCAAATGTTGCGCATACGCCACGTTGTGTGCCATGGAGCAGATTGCGGTTGGAAGCCAGCAGCCATTGGGGCGACTGATGCAGCGTATAGCTGCAGTCAAATATAGAAAACCACGCACTGAAACACCCACCCACCCACACACACACACACACACAGGTGGTAGATGGGCACATCGATTGTCGCTAATTGCCGATGATGATTTGGTATTGATTGCATGTCCCACGCAGCCAAAGGGACAGCAGGACAAGGACAAGGACCTGGTGCAGGACTTTAATCACCGCAGTGGCCAGCCGTGAGCCATGTCCTTCATATCGATTTCATGTCCAGCCCCATCAGCAAAAAAAAAAAAAATAGAAAAAGGAAAAGTAAATGCCAAGAATAGCTGCGCTGACCTGGGCCAAGACAGAGCTCAGCCAAACAAAATTGTCACGGCCCCGACCGAAAAAGAAGAAGAAAAGCACGGCTCTCATTCATTATTAACCAAACTCAACCTAACCGAATCCAATCGGAATAATTATTTTTGGGTTAACATTCCCTCATCAACTTGCGCTCTTCATCAAACTTTCATTACTCAAATCTGACATTCAGGACAACGCGTCGAGTCGATCTAATCGATCTCTGTTTCATGTCGAAAATAATTCGTTTGTCTTTGTTCGGCTTTAGATGGATTTGCTTCACTCCTTAACGTTCTGATCTGGAGGGAATTTGCTGTGGAATAGATTTACAGGATTATAACTAATGTTTAACATGTAAATTAGTTTATCCTATGAAGCTCATCTTCTAGAAAGACGTTTATAAATAACTGATGCTTAAGCATTATACATCTTTCTTTGGTATATCTTGTACGGTACCTTAAGGAAGTCTTTATCCCATGGACTATAGTAGTCTCACATCCTATATTATCAAGCTCAAACGTTATACATAATTTTTTGGTTAAGCCATTCAAGGACTTAAGGTCTTTATCGCATATGAAGGGAGTCTTTATCCCATATTATTTTCTATGTGACCCTTGATTCCTTTAAGGATCAGAGGATAGCATAATCTGCCAAATGCCAAATTCTCGAAGAATTCGGCTTATTTTTGGCTGTAAGTTTTTAAGGTCCTTTAGATTTTTGTTATCACGCTCTAGGACAAAACTCTTGAACTCTAAGACTAATGGCACCTATAAGACTAGGACAGCTTTGGCAAAGTCTAATACAATTCTAAAACTAAAGATAGGCCTTGGACCTATCTAAGTCAGCTCTCTGAAACTTGCTAACTGCACAGCTCTCAAGTTGTCAAATTCTATGACTTCCGATAAACTCAGACTACAACACATCCCTCAGAGTCTCATTCTTAAGTCTAATATGAGTCTAAAATTGAGGCAGCTCTCTAAATGTCGAATACTTGGGCCTAATGCAAGTCTAAAACTTACCAAATTCTATGACTCCCGGCAAGTCTAAGGCTAAGACGATTCCCTCAGAGCGTAATTCGTAAGTCCAATAAAAGTCCCAGACTAGGGTAGATCGCTGAAAGTCCAACACTTCAGGTTTAGTCGGCTTATCCAAGTCTAGGAGATATACATTAGTTAAGTTTGGAGTTTAATCAGCCCCTAATTCCAATTTAAACTTAAATTCCACTTAAAGATTGAACAGCTAAAGCATTTTGCATATATGCAACGTAATAGAAGAGCTTTAACGGTCGGCAATACGCACTCGATTTGCGTAAGTTGTTCCGTACTTATGGATAGCGGGCGGGCATATGGGCCAGAGGCTGGGGGTAGTTGGCTAGCCGCAACAGGTGGTCGTACCAGGAACTTCGCATACGCCAAAGGTGCGCAGCGAGAGGTGCAAGTGACACAGGCAGGGAAAGAGATGGGGCGAGACTGGGGCCGAGCGCGAAAGGAGATGGAGAGAGTGGGAGATGGGTTAGGCATCTGCGAATGGGCTGATTTAGCAAAAGTAGCCATGGGCTTACCATCTTTATAAGTATGTACATGTATGTCTATCCATTCTTGGGCTGAGTTATTGCAGGACGTGCCAGTCAAATGAGAATGTTGCAGAGAAATGGATATGAATTAATTAAATAGTTGGCATGTCCTTCCGGCTGGCCTCTGTCTAGCCGGAAGTCGAGTGCGATGCAATGCTCTAATGGCCCCTTCCCGGGCAGCTCGCTGTGCATCAAATTGGGCAGCAAATGAGCAAAGCTCTGAGGCTGAGGGAGTGAGTGAGGGGAGTGGGGCGAAGGTAGGGATGCGGGAGGCGGGATGCTGTTGTGCCGAAGCGCCAAGTCTGGGCAATTTTTCACACTATACGGAAGTATTATTTGGGTCACATTTCCTGCTGCTGCTTTTAATTAAAATCTTCTACGGCCGTCCTCGCCGGGCGGAAGTACAAATTTCTTGCCAATACAAAGCGCAGAAAGGCGTCTCTCTTCGCAGCGCACTCTTTCGCCCACTCTCTTGCTGCCTCGCTCGCACTAGCACCTTCTCTCACTCTCTCTCTCTTTCTCTCTATCTCGTTCATTAACTTTCACTGAATGTGAACGAGGCGCCGACTATGCTGAGCCGAACGGCGAGCCGAACGTGCACGAACCCACATACGAACGCACAACCTAATGCCCTTCATAATGCCAAGGCAGGTGAGGTGAGTTGAGCGTGGTGTAGTGTGGTGTGGTGTGGTGAGGAGTGTTGAGGTATGCGCTGCTACTCGGCGGGTGGGTAAGTTGCCTTCATTTCGTCAGCGGCCGCCAGATGATTTCAGCTGAGATTGAAGATAAAACACATGCGCGCATCACGTTTGCCGTTTGTGGCGTTTCGGTCTCTGTTTTTCTTTTTCTGTTACTTTTACATTTTCTGTTCTTTTTTTTTTTCTCTTTTTTTAAGTTTGTGTATTTTGCTGTTGTGTTTGTGTTGCCGTTTGCTCTTCTCGCAGCTTTTCAAAGCTCACAGGCACACAAACACACACACGCATACATTTAAACAATGCGACGGTGACCCAGAGAGAGAAAGAGAGCGAGCGAGAACGATAGACAGACAGCATGGCCGCAAGGCCGCACAAAGTTCGGCACTGCGCCGCCATCATCGCACACACACACACAGACACAGGCACGCACACATACATACGTAGGTCTGTGTGGATATATGTATGTACGTATATAGACACACTCATACAAAGACATTACACCCGCAGTCAGATTGAGCTTCAGATTTAAGCGGCGCACATGGCACTTGGCGTTTCCTTTGGGCCACTGGCTGCTGCCGCCATCGTCGTCGGTGCTGCTGCTGCTGCTGCTTATGCTTTTGTTGTTGCTTTTAGCGCTTTTCGCCCCAGTGGGAAATGCGCAGCGCCCGCAGCGTGCAAACAATATTTAATTTTGGTATTTGCCGATTTCTCGAGAGCTTATGCTGCAGACAAACTTTGGCGTCGTGTTTGTTTAATATAAGTTTAATCTGCCAGGAATATAATCACTAAATATTAAGCCAAATTTAACCGTGTATGTATAAATATGAATGTTATTTTACTAAAATATATGAAGTACATAAAATGTTTGCTATTCAAGTAATTGTGCAAATGATCTCTTCTCTTCTATAGAGCGTAAATTTTATTATTATGAGTATATTATTCACATTATATTGAATACACATTTACAAAAGTCGCAAAAATATAAATTATATACATTTTAATATTGTATATAAAATTAAAAAAAAAAATAAAATAAAGTACAAACAAAATTTTTATTATTATTTTAAATAAAATTTTTAAGTTTTACTACTGTAGTTAATTATGTACTTATGTAAGTTAATGTAAGATATCTACTGTAGTCACAGGGAAAATCTTTAACGTAAAAAGTGTTGCATGTATTGAAATTCTACAAATCCTCACAAATTGCGTTATCAATTATTTATCAATTAGGCATTTGTCAATTAATCGATCATTAATTCGCCAATGACATTAAAAAGTTCAATCTCAATGACATAAAGTAGGAACTAGAATCAATCAAAGCATAGGCATAAAAAAGCTTTTTGCTCGCACTGATCAGTTCGTTACCATGCAGTATTTGAGTTCATTTAATTTGGTGAGATAGACAGAGAGGGAGAGAGAGTGAAAAGAGCTTTTATGTAGTGTGCTGTGCTTAACTGCTCTTGCATTCTCTTCAGCGCGCTCTCGCTCTATCCTCATCCTCGTCTCCGGGCGTGTGCTCTCCTTAGTTATTCAGGACACAAACCCATTAACACATGCGCGCTATTTCCCAATGGGTTGTCTGTGTTGTTTGCGCTTTCTTCAATGAACATGGGTAACATGTATAAAGTGCCCGCTGCTTGGGCGTTTTGGCTACAACTTTTGTAACAGTCGCGCACATCTTCTGTCTATCACACACTCAAACACACACACACACATACATTTACCACTCTCATATTGTACATCCCACATTCGCGCGCTCACACTCACACACACACAGCCACAGCGAGCATCGTTCAGTTCGGTTGGCTCTCCTTTCGGCTATGCGAATTGTTCGGCTCGTTCACTTCGGCCCCGACTGGCTGATAAGCTCGCGAAGCTCACGTTTAGTGCCAAACTGTCAATCGTGTAGTGCGGTCATGTGGTGCGGAGCTGTTTCGTGCGCTCTCCAATTGTTTTTTTGAGTAGTTTGTTTAAAGTTGAAAACAGCAGCAGAGCCGCAGCAGCCGCAGCAGTTGTCGCCGCTGTAGCTGAAGAAAGCAAGAGTCCAACTACTTCTTTTTTTTTGTTTTTTTTTTTGCTTTTTTTTTTGGCAACAATAACAACAACATCTACAGCGAAATAAAATATAAAAAACCAACCAACAAAGTGTGCGAATCTCAAGCCGAACTCAAATGCTCTAACCCGCTCCTGTAAATATATTCGTAATAACAAATGAATTTATTGACACTTGTGTATTTTTCGAATTCAAATCTATTGCCATCATTGGTGCATAAAGTTCGACGTTAGATTGTAAGCGTATGTAAGTTTGTGTGAGAGTGTGAGTTTTTTGTTTTTGTTTTTGTTGCTGTTTCGCGAGTGAGCAGTTATTAACAAATCGGAGCGTAAACCAGCCAGAAGATAACGGCCAATAGAGCGAGCGAGAGAGTGAGCAAGTGAGGATCTCAACTCAGGAAGAAGAAGAAGGAGGAAGCAGCAGCAGCAGCAGCAGCAGAAGATGAATTGCTGTAAAATGTGCGTGTAAAGTGTGACCATATTATTGAAAAGATATAAAAACACAAAATGCTTGCTAAATATTTGTTTGCTAACTCTAGTTGCCTGTGTGTGTATGGTGTGCAAGACATAACTGTAATTGCGCGAATTATGCAAAGCTTTTCTTTTGCCATGTGTGCATGTGAGGAAGGGAGATGGTAGAGTGCGGGTCTTAGGGAGAGGAGATTGACTGACTGTCAACGTGCTAGCTCCAGCTGCCTTTCTGTTGGACCGTTAATCCAATTTGTATGAGACAGGCGAAGACACAACACACACACACTCTCATGTAATACCGCAAGTCAAGGCAAATCTTTTACGCTTCTCATGTGTGTTTGCGTGTGCCAATTAGTTGACAAATTACGCAAAAGCAAAGCCAACAAAGGACAACAACAACAACAACAACAACAACAGCAGCAGAAGCAGCAGTTTATTTTCGCTGCGCTTTAAAGTTTCTCTTTCTTATGTATATGTTTTTTGATGTGTTTGCAATTGTGTATTTATGTAACAAAGCAGCACAGAAATTGTCACAAGCAACAAAAAAATAAGAAAAAAAAAACAAAAACCTGAAAAGAAAATAGAATAAAAATCCTAAATCCAAAACCTATTCTCGCTGCTAATGAAGTTGTGTGTGGCCTCAGAAGAAGCAGAAGAGGCACATATACACACACTAGCACACACAATTACTCAATCTTTTCGTGTGTGTGTGTGTTTGTGTATGTGTGTGTGTGTGCCACCCTCGGGTTAGGCCTTTGGCACTGCTATTGCCGCCTTCAAGGATGTGAAATTGAATGCTGCGGCTGCTACTGCTGCTGCCTCTTCATCTCTACTTTTGCTCTCATTGTTGTTGTTGTTGTTGTTGTTAGTGTAGTCGCCTCTTGTCTGCGCCTTGTTATTTTTTTCCCCTTCATTGCCCTCGGCCACACAATAAGAGTGAGCAGGAGTGTGGAGCAAGCAGCAAGCAGCAAGGAGTGAAGGGGCAAGCCAGCATTTGGTCGACCAGAATACAATTATTGCCATGTATTTGATTGGGTTTTCGCATTTTGATTTCTTCGTTGCATCGGTGAATTCCAATTTGTTGCGGTCAATTGGTAGGGATTACCTTAACTTGGGGCGCTACGTAGAAAGTGAAGTACGTGCTGGCGCCCTTCTCTGCGCATCTCAAGCTAGTTTTGAGTTATCGATTTGCGTAGTTTATTCTCTATTTACCTTTTTTTTCGGGCGTCTTTATGTGTGGAGGTTATTCAACTGCTATGTGGACAACAGTGGAAGAGAAATCAATGGTCGAATGTAAATGTGTTATCGATAAGTTGCTTATCGTTGTTGATTGTTCTTTATTGTTGTTTCATGAGAGATGCAGAGTAAAGTATAAAGGTTTTTATATTAATCGAAGTACAGCTATAGGCTGAATACTATAAATGATTATACATGCATCTATTTCAATTCTTTGAGTTAAACCCATCGATAAATTTTATACTTCCTATTAAAATTTTAATCATATTTGAATTATTTATCTAAATATTTGAATTTACTATATTTTAAGTGTTTATCTCAATAGTTTGGTATACGGCAATAATTCTCTATAGTTCTTGTAGGTCTTGAAACTTCTGATGTGGCTAAGCAATGTGCTTTGGCTAATGTTAATGTGGATTTAATAGATCTGCTAAACAACACTTTTCCTATACATATATATATGCCAGAGATATAGAGATATAAATGTAGAGCAAAATCGATAGCAGGAAATTATTTCCCATTTTATCGATAGCACAAATTAGTTAAGCTGCAGCTATTCTATATGCGATAAAGCTAGCTAAATTGTGTGCGAATTGTTTCATATAGCCATAGGCTAATTCTTAAAGTGTTTGCAGTAGCAGAGATTTTTAGTACACACACAGACAAACAGACACGCACACACGCATACGAAGAGTCAATTGAGCGATTCTGGTGACTGACAACTGACACCACCCACTCGAATGTTACACATACGCCCCGTTTGCCCAGCCACAGGCAGCACAGTTAATGTTTACCCCCGCCAGGGCCCAGCCAGTGCGTGGCAGTCTTGTTGTTTGTTTGTTTGTTTGTTTGTCGGCTCGCTCGCTCGCTCGCTCACTGACTCGCTCGCCCGCCCGCTGCTCGTTTTGTCACTTTGATGGCAAAAACGTGGACGCTGGCCAAAGGGATGCGGCTCGCTAGCCAGAGAGAGAGAAGATTCGCCTTGCTATTTTCGTCCCAGCCAAAAGCTGTGAATGAATGTCATAATCGATAATTGAATGACTGAAATTGTGACCGACTGACGGACCGGCGGACTGACGGACGGGCGGACTAGCTGCTGATGGTGCTGCTCCTGCCTGTGGCTAAGCCAATCCATAAATGTGTTTAATTAATGCCAATGACACAAGCAAAAAGGGAAGTGTCAACGACTGAACAATGCCCTCTACGTCAGCAGCCAGAGAGAGACAGAGAGACATGGAGAGAGAAGGAGCGTAAGAGTGAAAAAGAGACAGTGAGAGATTAAGAATATGTGTGAAGCAACTCTAGAGCGCAAAAGAAAAACTTTAAAAACAAACAAACAATTATGCAAAACCTACATATATACTCGCTTAGTCGCCAAGCCCAGGGCATAACAATGCGGCGAAGCTGAGAGCGGCCGAAGTTGAAAGCAGAAAAGAAAAGAAGAAAATAACCAAAATGACACTCGCAGTCACATTCGAAATGACGAAAAATAAACACCGAACGTAACACACATACAAAGACGCATAGGCACAAACACGAACACACACACACACACACGCATATACTGACGCAGACACAGGCGTAAAAGAAAAATGGTAAAACAGGCGACGGCAAAGGCAGCGAAGATGGCGACAAAATCGTAGCAGCAGCGACTGCGGCAGAGGCAGCGGCAGCGGCAGCGTCAGCTGAAGACGCCAGCGAGTAGGACAAAGGCGGCGACATGCTAGCGCTGTGTGAGTGTGTGTGTGTCTCTGAATGTGTATGTGTGTGTGTGTGAGTGTGAGTTAGTGCTGGCTGCTGTGCGCTCTCTTGCGCTGCCTGTGTGTGAGTGTGGTGAGTGTGTGTGACAGCGATAATAATAAAATCGTAGCAGCATCGTCAGCGTCAGCAGCAGCAGCAGCAGCAGCAGGCAAAATACATGCTCATGCATAAGTATGTTTGTTTGTATGTATAATATGTACGTATGTATAGTTGTGTGTGTGTTTTAGCATAGTCCAAGAAAAAGAAAATGCCAAGAAATGAAGTGTCTCTCTTGCGCTGTGTCTGTGTGTGTGTCTTTGTGTCACTGTGTGTGTGTGTGGTCTTTATGCCTTTGACTGGCGTGCTGCTGGCTGACGTTGTATGTGTGTGAGGCGCTCATACATAAATATACATGAGTGTGTGTGTGTGTGTGTGTGTGAGTGTCCTACAATTACATAATACACGCGGAGCATAGCTTAAGACGCAAAGCGAATAGTTAAAGCTTTTATATATGTATGTATGTATGTATGTATGTATATATAATTTTTTTTCGGCATTTCGTTTATTTTGAGTATTTTTTTTGTGTTTTTCTTTTTTAACAGCTGAGTATTGAATGCCAGCAGCCGGCTCTCTATTCTGTTGTGTGCGTGTGTGTGTGTGTGTGTGTTCAAATGCAGTTTCTATACGCTCTCACATAAAGCTTACGCTCCTCATATGCATGTATGTGTTTATATATACATATATGTATATTTATGTATATACATGTGTGTGAGCTTGTCCTACTGCCCTAATGAAATTACATGCATGGAACAACGAGCTGCCAAGCAGCACAAAATGCACCACTTTCTACATACTTTATGCTGTGGCACAGCCACTCTATATATGTATGTATGTACATGTATACTTAAACACACTCACACCTACACCTTGTACACATGCATACATCCATCCACCCATACACATGCACATGCATCTCACGCTCAGTGGCTGCTGTCAGTGGGGGCAGAGCTGGACGCGCTGAAAGTGTAGAAGGACGCCGCGCATTATTGCAGTTTTGTAAACACACACATAGACGCCTACACACACACACACACACACACACATACATGCCGACACATGCACAGTCATACAGTAAAAGCTTTCGTCAATGAACTTAATGTTTTATAGTCTGTTGTTTCTTACAAAATTCATGAATTTTATTCAGCTTTTGTCTATGCTCTATATATGTATGTATGTATGTATGTATGTATGTATTCTTCTGCCTTTATTTATTGTATTAACAATTTGGAACCTATTGAATTTCCAGTCACGCCTGCAGCACAGCAAATCAATCCCCTCTATGCGATTCTCATGCCGTTTTCGTCAGTTCGTGTGCATTTTCATAAATTGCATTTAGCTTGGAAAGTTTTTTGACATTTTGAGTTGATTTGATTTTCATTTGATGGTTAAGCACACGTTGCGGTGTGATGCCAAGGCAGCACACAGTCATATCACACACACACACACACACACACGCACACACCCATATACCCTTAGAGAGTGCATTATGCTGCATTTGCCGTTGATGAAGTTAGTTTTTGTGCTAGTTGACCCAGTTGGCGGTTTCTTTAACACGCATTCATTGGCAGTTACAAATCCTTCAGACACCAAGTAAATTACTTGCAAGGTTACACACACACATACACACACACACACACACACACGTACTGGCTAAAGGGCACGCGATACGCCATTTAACGCTATATTGCTCGAAAGAGGGTAAAACACCTCAACAAGAATTTCAAACAGCGATTGGCCAACAACTTGTGAATTACTTTACTAAATTAAAAACTAAAAACTAAAAAAAAAAACCAAACAAAATGAGAAACTTTTAGTTTATGTGTGAAAAAAGCTGTGCGAAATATAGCAAAAGTTTTTGAGCAGCGCGCGGTTTCTGCAGCTGCTTGCACATGAATGGGCAAGGGAAAGTCGCGGCAAACTATTCCAGCAAACATCGCAAAAGTACATTAACTTGTTATATATATTACATGCATTGGGTGGAGGTATATATAATATATCTATATCTATATCTATATCTCCATACATACACATTTATATAACTTTATAGAGAAAATTTAGTTAATTTAAGGCGCTTTTTTTAGGGCAACAAATGTGAATGAATTCAATGAGCCAATCAGAGAGTCGGTCAGTCAGTCAATCAATCAATCAGTTGGTCAGTCAATGGCGAAGTAAGTTACTCGGTGGCAGTCAATCATAGCTTAGTCGAGGAATAAAGCAGCCAATCAGTCCAGTTAATTATCAATCAATCAATCAGTTAAAGTCATCATCGTTCAATCAGCCCGTCTATTATTGAATGAGATAGGAACTCAATCAATCAAGGATTATGTCAATCAATTAATTGCTCAGTCAATCAATCACGGCGTTAATCTGTCAGTCAATCACAAAGTTAGTCATGAGTTTAGTCAGTAATGGAGTCAGTAAAGTTAATCAATAAATTTTGCTAGTCAATCAATCAGTCAATAAGGAAGTAGTTCATCAATCAGCTAATCAATCAATCAATCAAACAATTTCAGTCAATCAGTCACTCAGCAATGCAGTTAATTAGAAGTGTATACATCAAAACAGGCCGTCAATCAGTTTGTTAAATGATTTATAATCATGTATAGTCAATCAGTTCAACATCATTCAATCAGTCAGTCAATATTAGCAATCCATATAAAATAAAATTGTATTGGTCTGATTGACTTTGCATAGGCTGAAAGGCTGGCTACTTGATTGATTGATTGTTAATTATCTGCGTACTTCAATCAGTCAGCTTTTCAGTCAATCGAATGACTAATTGACTGATTGATTATATTAAATAGTTAGTTAGCTAGGCAGCTCTACAAAGCAGTGAGGCCATCAGTCATCAGAAGGTCCGTTCAATCAGTCAATCAACGAATAGAGTATAGGTGCGCTGATTGAGTCACGATAATGGTTATCAATCAGTCAGTCAGTTGATTAGCCTGCCTGTCTGCTAGTCACTCAATCAGTCACATCCGCATGACCTCAGCTCAGTCCGTCAATCATTGAGTCTGTCCGTGTTGGTCAATCACAGATAAGGATAAATTCGAATCTGGCCTTTGGGGCACCTTTCAGTCGCAATCCCATTCGACGCTTTTTATCTCTGATTTGGCGCCGCTTCTTCGTCCCGCTGGCCAAGCGAATTTCGATAACTGAGATTTATCGACGCCCATTGAGCGCAACAGTGCAATGCCATTGCCATAAATAAAGCCAGGCGACAGCACTTGTTGTGCGCCACAGAGTCGAGGCAAGTCGAGACAAGTCCAGGCAAGTCAAGTCGAGTAGCAGCGAGTTGAGCGGGGCAGCTGATTTGGTCCTGGCTGCTGCTCCACTAATCCACTTTATCATTTGGATGAGCCTCTCCGACGGCTATTTGCACGTTCCTCCCGTTTCCGGTTGTAGCGATTGCTATTGCCGCTGCTCTTGTGGCGCCCAACGCGTGGCACCATCGCGTGTTGCCACAGCGCAGCGCCACACAGCGCAGCGCATCTCATTTGCCACGTTGCTTTATTGCCATCTTTATTTGCCATTGCCCATTGGCCATTGGCGCTGTCGTTTTCCCAAGTACGTGCCTATTAGCCGGAACGTGTCTCATTTGACTCCCGCTTCTTTGCCGACTGTGCTGCGACTCCTACGAATATGCCAAATGAGCATGCCAATCGGCATCTAATTCTCAACTGATACTTATTAGTGGGCATCCAATCATATTTATGGACAGATATATGTGTACGTTGAGGGAGGGAGGGAGGGAGGGAGGGAAGGAAGGAGAGAGAGAGAGAGAGAGAGAGACGGAGAGATGGAGATGAAGATAGAGACCGAGGTAGAGAGATTTCTGCAAAGAAAAGGGAAGATAGGAAGAGGGCGAAGAGTTAGATAAAGACTATGATGCAAAGAAAAAGAGGGAGAGAATGAAAGAGAGACAAGAGAGAGAGAGAGAGACAGAAAGAGAGAGAAAGAGAGAGAAAGAGAAAGAGAAAGAGAGAGAGTGCGTGTTAGAGAGAGTCTTAGAGTGAGAGAGTAAGAGAGAGAGAGAGAGATAGATAGAGAGAGAGAGAGAGAGAGATAGAGATAGAGAGAGAGAGAGAGAGAGATAGAGAGATGGAGAGATGGAGAATTGGAGAGTGAGAAAGGGGGAAGAGAAATTTAGAGAGAGAAATTTCGTGAGAGAGTAACACAATTATATGGAGATGGAGGGGAAAGGATGGAGACAGAGGTCGAGGTAGAGAGACCGAGTGAAAGAAAAATTGATAAAGAAAGAGAGGTGAAGAGTTAGAAAATGAGTAAGATATTAAGAGAAAGAGGGAGAGAAAGAGTTGAAAGTTGAGAAAGAGGGGTAGCTAGAGATAGAGAGAGATAAAAAGATAGTGAAAGAGGAAGAAATAGAAAGAAAGAGAGATAGCGAAAGGGTGGAAACAGGGATAGAAAGAGAGAGAGAGAGAGAGAGCTAAAGAGTGAGAGCGATTTGGAATGTGATACAAAAGATATAAATAGATTAGTATTAACAATTAAGAATATTGTACTCGGACTGCTTCAATACTCGTTCAGGGTCCAAAGTTTGTTTAGTGTATTCAAAAATCAATATTTCCGGAGGTGACCATCCCCAAATGTACAGGCCTATCTATGCGCATACCTCTGGTAAAGTTATTAATTTCAACCCAATTCCAAATGCAAGCCGCAGGAGCAAAGCTAATACATTTTTCATATCTCCAAAACTTTAAAGATATTGTTTTTTTTTTTGTTTTTCACCCCAAGAGGTATTCCTATATACATATATGTACATACATATATGTATGTATGACATTTGGCAAATCAATAAAGGAGCACCGCAGAAACTTGGTCCATGAATTTGAAGTTTGTAGCCATAAAGCTGCAGAAGATATACTCTGGCCAGATGTGCCACAGCCCCAATGGGGGCGTGCATATCAAATGTTTATATTACGTTTTGGGACGTTCACTATAAAAAACCAGAAGCACAGAATAGGTCAGCAGTAATTCAATTATTGAATTTATTGGTTTCTAGTTAAAGTATAAAATATATACTATATGTATATAGATATTATATTTATCTGGTCTGTAGCGAGCAGTGCACGAATGCTAATATACTCGTCTCACTTTCGACAGCGGGCATAATCATTTACCTTGTCATTGCATTAATTGCTCATGAACTGAATTCGAAACAATTTCTATTCAATTTAATCTCTTTGATTGCTATAAATAGACAGGGCGAACAACAAAATTCGGAGCTCGACTAAGGCAAAGAGTTTCATAAATCAAACTTGATGCTTCGACTTTTTCATGGGATTCGAATTTGACTTTGGTTGCTGTAAACAAAAATAAAATGTAAATACGCAAATTTTAAAGGCATTCTAAATACGTGAGATTTGTGCTTGTGTGTGTGTGTGTGTTGTTTTTTTTTTACCTCTTCTCTTTTTTCTTTAATTCAAAAGATTTCAACAAATAATTGTTATTTTCATTTTCATTTTCAATTCCATTTGAAATTTTACTTTGATTTCTGTCGAAGGCAGCGCAAATATCTGAATTCAAAACAAATCCAAAATCCCTGGTCGAGACTGCTCGACTACGCGATACCCAGAGCTGATCATTGGGGTACGACATACAAAAATTATAATAAAAGTGCAAAATGCATAATACTTCATTAGAATCGGTATCTAAAATTAGATTCTAGCTCTAAAGATGTAGGAAGTATATCTGAAATTCGATAAGGTTTTTGAATCGATAACATTTAAACAGAAATAGTTATCGTTTTGTTTTTTTAAACAAACAAGATCTTTGATCTATACAGGGAGCTACAACAAGAGTTCAGCTCTTTGGATCTAAGAGGTTCAGAGATTGACGAATTTATACAAACAGACGGACAGACAGAGAGAAAGGACTAAGCCGATTCAATTCGTCATCCTGATCAAGAATATATAGGCATATTCCTTATGGGCTCTGCCACGCCCCTTTTTTGAATAGATTTGCACAACATCAATATACCCTGATTTACTATATTCCAGGGTATATCTATATAGATTTGTATATATAAACTCTTGAATTGAGTAGTTTCATTTGAATAAACACATGCAATGTAGATATAAATGCAGATACATATAAATATAAATATATATATATATATGTCTATCTATCTATCCATCTATTTGGATGATTCGATTCGGTTTGATTTGCTGCTGCTGGCTCCAGAGACGCTCAATAATTAATTGTTTGCTTACTGATTGTGATTTAATAATCTTCTCGCTAATTTGACAGCATATTTTTTTTTTCGTTTTTTTTCGTTTTTTCTTATATTTTTCGTTTTTCCCTCTTTTCTTGTATTTAACTCGCCTTTGAGCTAAAATTTGTGACGCTTTCAAAATTGGCAATTCAATTTCATGGAATTACTAATGAAATGGGTTCAAGGGAATCAATCAAAATGCTATTTCGCTGGCTATTGGCTCTCAGCTCTCGGTTGTCGGTTCTCTGGTTCTCTGATTCTCTGGCTCTCTGGTTCTCTGGTTGCTTTTCATGCAATTTGCTGTAATAAAATTTCAGTGAATTTTCATTTAATTATGAGCATTGAGTGCTGGCAAGCACCAAATTGATTATATGAATGGGACTGTCTCACTTTTTATACCCTGAACCCATTGAAAATGGGAAATCAGGGTATAATCGTTTTGTGTACAAGTATGTAACGGGCAGAAGGACTCATTGCAGACCTCATAAAGTATATATATTTTTGATCAGCACGACGAGCTGAGTCGATATAGCCTTGTCCGTACGTATGAACGCCGAGATCTCAGAAGATATAAGAGCTAGAGAGCTGAAATTTTGTG
>NW_022046446.1:10333-32188 GCF_001654015.2 Drosophila navojoa | reverse complement strand
AGCATACAGCATACAGCATACAGCATACAGCATACAGCATACAGCATACAGCATTCGTTGGTCGGGGATGGGGTATATATAGCTTTAATCAACGATCATCGGATGAGTGACTACCGTATTTCTCTAGAGACAAATTCCTATGCTTTTGAATTTGGCGAGCATTGCAAGCGAGTATTATGAAGTCAGTGCTCCTCGATTTCAATATTCCTCTTTGTTTATGCCGTCTGCTTTGCACATTGAATTCAACTCTATCTCAGCTTCAATCAGATTCAAACTCTCCCTTAGTACATCGTTTCGATAACGATTTCTCTTTCGACTATTTGTCGATTAAATTTTCAAAGTTTTTGTCGTCTCATACCTCATGTTCAGCCATAAAAATGCCAAAAGCTCATTGACTTATGGGCCAAGGCTTGTCTCTAATTGCAGACGCCCCCTCACCCAACTATGCTCGAGTCAAGCAGCTGGCCAAGTATTGGAGCAGGAGCTGGAGCAGGTGGGGCCATCGGCAGAGAGAGATAATGCCCTTGGCTGGGGCATATTAAAATTGGATTTCCAAAAAATATGTATGCATATACTTGGACTTATTATTATTATTATTATTACTACTATATCTATCTATATGCTTATAAATTAGCATTTTGGGCGGCTGTCCGGGCGTTCGCCTCGGAATGCGTTATTAATGGCAAATTAAAAGCAATAAAAAACAGATGTGCTTAACGTAGCACATTTTACGCGGCACAGGCCACGCCCAGCTCCGCCTCCAGCTCCAAGTGGCGATGCAAGTGAGGAGTGGGGGAAGGCGGAGAGTTGGGGGGATGGCTGGGCTCTTGGAGCTGGGTTACAGCTCATCAGCTGTGGGCCGCGCACCTTTAGTCAAGAAGTTGGCGTCGTTGTCGTTATGAAAATGACTTTGCTCTTTGCTGTTTTGGCCTGGCCAAAAGGTGGGGTTTTCTATACACACACACACACACACACAGACACACATACACACACTTGTGCAAAAAAGTTTTGCATTCGAAATTTGTTGGTCTGTTGCGCTGCGCTGCCGTTGGCTTATGCAGTTTATCATTTGCTCTCCATCCAGGTGGGTAATTTTAATTTTAAGCTTGAGTAATGACAATATTTACTTCCACTTAAGCGACAACGTCACACGCTTTAATGGCATTTTGATTTGAGCTGTTGTTGTTGAAATTGTTGTTCCACTTCTTCCTGCCTTTACCTTTGCCATTTTACTTTCTTTTTTTTTCTGTTTTGGCTGCTAGACGCCAACAGCTGCTGACAGTTGCTCCATGTCTGAACATTTACCAGAAACAGCAAAAAATATCAGTTTTTTGTTTTTGTTTTGGGTTTTACTGTATCCTTCAGCCTAACTAAAGGCTAATGGCTTCTAATTTCATGCGACATTATGGTAAAAACTCCCCTCTCTGGGGAGGGGGATGACTTATTGTAATTTATGTAGATCATTGAAAAAACGAAACAAATTAGTTGATAGAGGTTGATCCAATTATTGGATGGGAGAGATGTGATAGAGAGAAAGATAGATATGTGGAATGAGGGAGACAGTGAAAGCTCGACAATCGGAGGATAAGAGATTGGGTCGAGAAGGTTAAAGAGAGAGAAAGAGAGAGATAGAGAGAGAGAGAGACAGAAGGAGAGAGAGTGAGTGTTAAAGAGAGAGAAAAAGATATGAGCATGTATATAGAGAGACAGATAGACGAAGACAGTCAGATAGATAGATAGATAGAAGAGAGAGAGAGAAATATATATATAAGAGAGCCTGAGAGCGAGATACAGAGACAGATAGATACAGAGAGACAAAGGAAGATAGCAATAGAGAGATAGAGAAATGCTGAGAGGGTGACTAAATAAGATAGAGCGAGAGAGATCGATGGAGAGAAATATCATGAAACGCGCAGACAGCGTGAGTAAAAGGAAAACAAGTGAGAAACACATTAATTTGGATATGTTACATAACCAACGCATTTAGTCTTTTAAGTTTAATAAGTATCTTGAATCATAGTCTGCCATGAGACTAAACTCAATACAAACGTATACGTCTATATGTATATATATATATATATATATATATATATATATATACATTCATTGCTAAACTCACCTCTGTGCAGCAATTTTCAAATTTTTCTGTTCAATTTATTAATTTCTAAATCAAGAAAATGCTAAAATCCTACATTATTATACTCACGATTCTGGGAAGCATCCCGGTGTTGCATGGTATCAAGTTCTATCTGTGGCCGAACGCAAGCAAATGTCTTAAGGAGGATATGCAAGCGAACCAATTGATAATGGGCGAATATGAAGTCTCGAATGTGCCCGGACAGGTTATCAACTATATTGTACGCGACAGCAAGGGTCATATATTGTCCCAAAAGGATGAGATTACCAAAGGAAAGTTCACCTTCTCGGCCGAGGTGTATGAAACTTACGAGATTTGCTTCACTTCAATAGTGGAAGTTAATCAACCTGGAGTTAATCAAGAAGTCTCATTGATTATCCAAAAAGGCTTTGAGGAGAAGAGCTCTGCAGACCTTGGGGAGGCATCCAAATTGAAACCGACCGAGGCGGATTTAAAGCGTTTAGAAGATCTTTCGGATTTGATTCTCCATGACTTTCAGCTAATGCGTAAACGAGAGCAGGAAATGCGTGATACCAATGAGAAAACTAACACTCGAGTCTTATACTACAGCGTGTTCAGCATGAGCTGTCTGCTTGGCTTGGCCACTTGGCAAGTGCTGTACCTTCGCCGTTATTTCATGATCAAGAAAATCATCGATTAGAGACATTGGCGCCCACATCCCACATATGAATTCTCTCATGTTTTGCTCTATAAAAATAAATTTTCTTCTAGCATAGCTCGAGCCATAAATCTCGGCTGTGATATAAGTTCATGTTGCGTGAATTCTTGGGTGAACTACCAAAAAATCAAACAATGAAGTCGGAGCGCTGATAGGGCTTGTAAAACATAAACAAGTAGCTTTGTTTCGTTCACGTACACGCATTCGCTGTGCCAAGATCAACAAAAAGTCATAAAAAATATAGATATGTGTGTTCCATATAAGCACTTCAGACGACAGCGACGACGCATCTCTATAAATTTTGTTGTGTAACAAAAGATGTGCGCGCTTGTTAACAATGCAAACGCACGAGTCACGCATACACACACACACACACACACACATCCCCTCAGCATTGCCAGAGTCGAAAGCAGAGAAAAAATAATAAAAAAAAAAAGTTCAAGGAAAGTAGAGAAAAAACAAAAGCAATTGACGCTGCGCCTCCATCCGCTGCCAACAGCAAGACATTCAAGGCCCAAAGAGTTGTTGGCCCGTATCTCTGAGCCAACTTTCGTTTAGGCCGTGCTCTGCGGAAGGTGGGTGTTGCCTGCCACATTAATGGGGCTGGCGTCCTGCCCTGCGCCCGTCGCATTGTGTCAAAAGAAGTTAGGCACAAGTAAGCGACGCACTAATCTCGTTTATGTAGCGTAAAATGCATATAATTGTGTAAACACGCCAACTGCTATGGCCTATGTGTGCGCAGTGGGCGTGGCTGGGCGGTGGAGAAGGCGGTGTCGGAGGCGGAGGCGAAGGCGGCATGGAATGGAATGGGTATATGACTGTGCGGTAGTCACTGATGCACAGATAGAGCGTTTGATAATTGTGTGACATAGTCGTACTTATGTGAAGTGTATGGAGCAGAAGCGGATAGCCAAGTCAACTGTCATAAAATAAACGCAGGTTGTGCTCTGCACTCTATGTAAATGTCGGCATAGACGAGCTGTGAATACGCTACAACTGGAAAAGATATTACAGTAAATGAAAATATCTATGTGGTACTATATATGGTACGTATGGAAGATAGATAGATATATATATAGATATAAATACTAGATATTTAGTAATATCATATCATAGACATGGGTCTATCGCATTGACTAGTTCTAACTTTCATGTGAGCTCTATAGACTATATAGTATAGAGCTTGAATATAGAAGTGCTAGTTAAGCGAAAAGAAGGCAAAATTTAACCAGGCTCTACTTCTACTTAATTTCTGGTTTTGCCACTGTCCCACAGTCTCCGCCCTTCAAACAGTCCCTCTCTCTCTCTCTCTTTCATCTTACTTAGCATCTCCCCATCTCTCTTCAACTAATCTGTATTTGACTCTTTCACATAGTCGCTGTGGCCTCCTTCACACATTGATCTATCCGCCTGCTCAGGCTTGATGTTTCGTATTCGCTTCAGCCCTTTATCAAGCCTAAGCTCGCTCGATTTCTCAGCGTCTTATCTGCTACGCCATAGCTCGAATGTGTAAATGAGTTCTGGTTAGTCGTCTAGGCTGTCTTAGGGGGCTATTCGACATTTGGGGCTGGGGGCTTCACTTGCTTCAAATGTGATATGAGTGGGAACGTCAATGAGCAGCAAAAATTATGAAGCTCATCAAAATGTGCGCTGAATTGTAAAATTGCCGCTTGCCTTTCTTTTGCTTTCGTTTGTTTTTTTTTTTGTTGTCGTGGGGTGTTGGGTGAGAGGCAGAAGTTTGCTGCAAGTTATGTGTGCTGCGTCTTATCTGAAGCAATTAAAAAATGTTTTTTTGTTTTCGACTTCCGCTACGATGTCATCGTCTACAGCTCAAGACAAAAAGCCAACGAACCAAAGGGGAGTCCTGCGCGCATTTCACGCACATATGAAGCAGAAGGGGGGCATTATTTTCCTCTAGTATCGAGGAGCTGGGGTAGCTGGCTGAATGCAAATGCCGGCGAGTCCTACAAATCAGCCAGAGGGCATCAAAAGTTTTGCCTTTGTGTTGATGTGTTTATTTATGTTGCCTTTCTTGAGCATTAACTGATTTTCAGCGAGCACTTCGCCAATGCCTTGAGTCGCTGCAACGCTGACTTCAAATCAGTTTTTCTCTCTTCTGTTAGCTGGTATGCTGTGTGTGTGTGGGTGGGCGTGTATTAGTGAGCTCTGAACTATAACTAGGGTCTGCAGTTTAAGTTAGTGATTAATATTCCTGTTTTGAGAGCTATACTGGATGTTTCAGCTGTGTAGCACTGAGGAGTCAATCTAGACTTCAGTTCCTGATGTCATAGGCCGTATCAATAGCTTATAAATCAATGTATAACAAATTATTTTGCTTTTATTTCAATCGAAAAATTAGCGATTATTATTAATTGATATATATTAACAGACCTTATTATCAAATTACCTTTCTAGTGAGCTAATGATATATGTATGTAGGTATATGGAAGATAATACATTTATTACTTGGGTTTCATTCTATAGAGAACTTTCTTAGCACTATTTAACATCAATTACAGAGAAATTGTATAGGATGCAAAATTATTAAATGGAAGCTTCGTATATACATTATTAATAGAATGTATTAAAAAGATTTTCAAAGTATATTTATGCTAAATTAGTTTTTAATAAATGCTCAAATGAAAAAAAAGAACAAAAAAATTTAATAAAATATAATAAATTATTAAAAAAAAAAATATTATGAGAAAATAATATTAATAATAGAATATTATAACAAATAATAATGATAATAAAAAAAAAATTGTTAAATATAAATTTATATAATTGTGATTATAGTATAGCAAGTGGAGTTTCATATAAATATTCTCCTTTTAATCTCGTGAAGGTGTATGTATGTACCTTTAGTCTAAAAATCTGAAAACTCTACAGAAGTGTTTTCTATGCAAGTTACTAAGAGAGGTACTTACGAACCAATGACTCGAACTTAAACTATAGTATATACTACTATACATATACTATTGTACATATGCAATATCCACAAGCTAAACACATTATTGTGAGGTGTATCTCTTTGTTTTCTAAAATAATGATAATTTCTCCAAAAAATGGTATTTGTTTATAACGACTACCACGAGGCCAGCTTCTCTATGAGGCCAGAACCCTATAATCCTTTCAAACTATTCACATCTCGCTTTTACTATTTCACAGGTAAACGAACTTGCTGGAAAAGTGCTCTGGACACTGGCAGTCAGGAGCAGCGGGCACATTCCATGTCAGAAGCTTATTTCCATGCCCAAACCGGATCCTTCGACCCGTTTCTGTATGAGTGTGTGTGTGTGTGTGTGTGTGTGTGTACGAAGGCTTTTTGTCTCTATTAAATTAATCGACGCTCATTTTTCCAACTTAACAAAACGCAGTGAAAAAAAATATAAACGATAAAACATTTGCCGGCTGTCAGGGCTGCCGCATACATTTGCCAGTGCCAGTGTTGCCCCCCCCAACCCCATTTTACATTTGTTCTTTGTTTTTGGTTTTTTATAATTTTTTGTTTTTTTTGTTTTTTTTTTTTTTTTGTATTTTACTTTTAAGTAGCACTATTTTTTAAGGATTCTGTTTGGGGTGCTGCCCGTCCCGCACCGCTCGCCTAGCATCTAAAACAATTTTATTTTCTGTGCGTTTTTCATGCTTATCAAATACAAAACAAACGCACACGAGGGTTGACACTGGCTTTTTGTTGTTTCTTTCAGAGGTGGAGGTGGGGGTGGAGGGAGGTTTCAGATAGACGGGAGTTATGGGCGATGCGGGCTTATTGCGGTTTTCCGAGCGCTGCTCTTGCTGGCATTTATGTTTCATTTGGCATTTTTGATGCGTTTTATTTATTTACTTTGCTTGTTTTTTTTTGGTTAATTTTTTGTCGTATTTTTTTCGCTGGGGTGTCACATTTAAAGTGACATTTCAATCAATCAGGCAAGCGAGCTGTGCTCAAATCCGGCAGCTATTAAATGCTCAATTTATTGTCCGATTAGAAACTGAAAGGCAGAAAAAATATAAACGAAAAGTGTGTGGAAAGAGCTTAGCTCGATAGGATGCGGCTGAAGGGTGAGGATTAGCTCGAATCAGTTTAAATAGCCCATTATGTACAGGGTATAAATGTAGTCGGGCTGCTTTTGAAATGCACTCGTTACTAGTTATGATTGTTGGGCAGCGCCTGGCTGATTGATCCCCACTGAATGCGCTCGCCCCGGCGTGGAGCCTTAGACAAATATTCATATTACTACCAGGCTGACCTCTGGCTTTTGGACTCGTCGGAGTTGGTCAACTTTTCATATCTAGCACAACTACGATAATACAAAATAACAGACATTTATCTAAACGTTTAGCCATTTATTAGCGCCGAGAGTTGAAGTCCACAGCAATGCCGCACAAGAACCCATAGAAAGAGAGAGCGAGAGAGAGAGTGAGGGAGAGAAAAAAGCAAATAAGCAAAAAGTAAAAGTATCGACCCATTAGTGTGCGTGTGAGGGTGTAAAAATAACTGTAAATTCCAGTACATGCGACTCACTAGATACCCTGTAAAATGAATAATGATTGCAGAGGGAATGAAAAGTGTTGGAAAATTGTTTGAGAATTCTTGGTTAAATTTAGTGACAATGTAATTTAGGCCTAAATAGGTAGAAAAAATATTTGGTAAAGTAGTTTGTATTTGTGAATCTGCAATCGTCAGAGCCGACCCTCAACTTTAGCCTTCCATTAGCTCAGCTAAATCTCTCAGTTACATACCCAAGTAGTCTGTCTATGATACCCTTTGCTGACCCATTTCTAATGGGTGCTGGGTATAAATAAAAAGAAACGAAACGAAACGAAACGTATAAAACTAATGAAATCCTTATTAATATGCTTTGGACCTTTGCTGTTTGTTTGGTGCCCTTGTGGCGTCGTCATCGTCGTCGTCGGCGTTGGCGTCGGCGTCGGCGTCGACGTTGTCGACCCAACCAAATTGAATATGCAATGAATTGTAAAACGCAAAAGTTTTGCATAAAACAAAAAACACAAATAAAATGAAATAAAGTGAAAGGGACAGAGAGAGAGACAGAGGGTGAGAGAGAGAGAAAATATAAAACATATTTGAGCCAAAGCGAAGCTACTCAACAAATGGTCAGCCCGAAATAAAAAAAATAGAAACGGAAAAAAATCTACGCACATTTTTCAACGCATATTATGTGATTTTTCACATTTTCCAACGACCCATCGACCCCTGCCCATTGAGTTGACTTCTTACACTCTGCACACACACACACATATATATCTCTTTTTTTTGTGTTGTATATAAATTTGATAGCTTTTGATATTGTGTCCACTTTGGCTACTCGCAGCAGCAGTGGGAAATTTGTCCAATCAGCTGCCTGCACTCATGCGATTGGCTGCCCGTTTCATGTGCTGGCACCGAAATCGAATCCCCGCCGTACACAGAGTAGCCCAGCCCAGTCCCTCCCCTTCTGCGTGCGTGTGCCTCTCTCGTGTGAGTGTGTGTGTGTGTGTGGCCAAGTATTGATATCTGATGCGTATTCAATAGCATTCGACGCGCGCATTCATATGGGTGGTGGAAAATTTCACTCAAAGCAACCCTTTCGCATGCCGTGTGTGCGTGTGTGAGTGTGTGTGTGTGTGTGGGGCATAGGTGCGTGTGTGTGTGTGTGTTCGGGTAAGTGGGGAAATCGGAGTTGAAAAAGTGCTGTGGTCAGACAGTTTGTGCCAGAGAGTTGCACTAGAGCGGAGTTTCTAAAGTTTGAATTACAACTGACGGAGATCTTTGTAGTAAGGTGGCTTTTTATAGGTTTATCAATATTAATATTAATTCATAAGGTAAAGGGAAGTTAGCAAGCATTTCCATTTATATATTTCTGTTAAAGATATTTAAGACTGAATTGTGGAAATCCATTAACAATTAATTTAAAAAACCATAAACAGCCCCAGATTAATATTTATCAAAGTAAATCCTGTTGCATATTGCATATCTATTTCCATATAACTGCTGAGACAACTGGAACAAGACCAAAATATTGTTTAAGATTTTGCTTAAATAGCTCAAGCATATCAGATCTATAGCAGTAAGCAGATCTATATCAAGGATCTTACAGTATGTTCTCGGTAAATTGTGCTCAGCAAAGTTTGCTTTGCAGCTGAGAAATCTGGTTATTCATATTATATGATATATGATTGCCATTTTTATTATTATCATTATCATTCTCATTATAATGATAATTATTTTTAGTATTTTTGTTGTTGCTGTCAAAAGGGTACCTCTTTGAAATGAAGGGCAGCTGTAAATGGAGAGCGATGCCAATAAAAATACTTATACTTCATTAATAAACAATTATGTGTTGCGTTATTGTGCGCTAAGCGCAACGAATTAATGGCCGTTGTCGGCTTCAATAATTTTAATGGGCTCCATGGTCGATCCCTAAAACCAGCCAGCCCTCCAGCCTGCCAGCCTCCTGGCCGTCAGCCCTCCTACGCCCACCCGTTCGCCCAGTGCTTTGCAGGATGCCATTAATGCCCATTAAAATGCCAAAGTGTGCGCCATACAAAGAAGCGCCACAATGTAACGCCCATAAATTACGGGAGCACAGCCAAAAGAGTAAGCAAAATTCCAAAAAAAAAACAAAAAAAATTTATATATAAAAAAACCAAAATAAAAACAAAAAAATTATTAACGCTTCAAAGGCGTGTGTGCGTGTGTGTGTGTGTGTGTGTGTTTGTACATGTGTGTGTATGTGTAAATATTTTGCAAGTCTCTGCAAACAGCGCGACAACAAAAACTATAAACGACTCTGCGTAGGGTACTAATACATTACACTAGCCAACAAAGCACAAAACTTAAATGCTCGCTCCTCTTATATTTTATGTGTTTTCATTATTATATATTTTCATCTACATATATGAAATCAAATACACTAAAAGTTGCTAGAACTTTGTTGATTAGTGTATTCGGAGTAAGCAATAAATGTGCGCTTCCCTTATACATATATATGTTTGTACATATGTATATAGTTTGTTAAAGGGTATTATAATGCCTGCGTGTGGGTGCGCGTCCGTGCGTGGGGTGGTAGGCTGTAGGTCGTGGCACATAAAATTTATGTGCCGCAAAAAGGACATAAGAACCAAAAATCAACCGACAGCTGAGCAGCTGAGTATCAATGCAATCATGTCGAAACCTCAAAACCTCTTTCTCCTTTCCAAATATAACTACTAAAGGCGCGCGCTCTCATCTCACTTTCATTGCTAGCCTGAGTTAGAGATGTGAGCGTGACATTTTGATGACACATAAGAAATTAGAAGAAAATAATTATATATGAATATTATGAATGTGAAGAGGAATATTATACGAAGTTAACACAAGCAAATATAATAATATTTGATGTGGGAAATATATTTAAGAAAGAGTTAATAAATAAGTCTGCAATCTAGTACAAAAATAAATAAAATATATAATAAATATTAACAAATTAACAAAATGAAAAGAAAAGTAGAATAATAATAGATAATAATAAAAATGGAATTTTTTAAAAACTACTTATTAAAAGCACACGAGGTACCCCTTTATCAGCTAATTAATTATATGGAAAAATGACATTTTGAGTAATCTCCGACTTATACAGTACATATGTATGTAATATATACAATAAATAAATATTTTGCATAAAATACTGAACGTTCTCTCATTTATTGTACAATATATACAGGTTGTTTATGTCGATCTTTATAGCTGTTTAACATTAACTTAGATATATCAGAAATTATGTAAACATAGTTATCTAAGGCATGTATAAATAAGCTCAAGTATAAGAGATCTCAAATCTTAAAATATTAACATTAATGTCTGCAATTGTGTTCTTCACTGTAAAATAAATTATTTTTAAAAATATTTGTACCATTTTAACCGCTTGTTTTATAATGCGTCTATAGTTGCCAAAGCCCCACACCTGCCCACAAAGCCTATCGATTGTATATATATCGATAATTCAAGTATTTAAATCGAACATCGTCTGCATTAGCTTTAGCTTTCTGTCCCTTTCTCGCGTTCACGTTAATGTTCGTGTCGTTGGCCTTTCCCTGTTGATGTGTAGTTGGTCGGTCGCACCGTCTCTATTTGGAGCATGTTTGCTGCGGCGGCTCAGAATAATTTTATAGCATATTTTTCGGCTGTTTTTATATTTATTACGTTGGGGAGTTTTCATTGTTACGCATCGGTCGTTTTGCCCAGCGTCAAGAAACTAGGCGACAAAATTGTGTCTTGCAAGAGGCTCAAATGAAGCCGCACACACATAGACACACACACACACAACCACCACCCAGTGCCACCCAAATGACACACACAGACACACACACAGACACACAGAGGCATACATCGGGCTGCTGTTTGGCTCGGTGTTTGTTTTAGCTTAAATTAACAAATGTGCTTTTGTGTGATAATTATAATTTTACATTACCTTTTGGTAATTGTTCAACGCCCGAACGATGCCAGAATTTGTGTGCGTGGGGGATACGCTCACTCTGCCTCTGTCTGTGTGTGTGGGTGTGTGTGTGGGTGTGGCTGTGTTTGTGTTTTGGGCATCTGCCTTGAGCAGTGACTGGAAGCAGGCAAGGTGTTAAAAAGACGTAAATAAGATGATGATGTTTCAGGCAGCGTTGTTAGTGTGACGTCTGTCGTTATAAGTTTACCCACCTCAGCCACTATGCACCCTCCGACTGCCGCTACCCCCAGCGGAGGAGCTGTCTGTGTGTATGTGTGTGTGTGTGTGTGTGTGTGTGTGTGTGTGACATATTGGCAATTTGATCATGTTACGTGTGTGCCTTTCAGCGAGTGTGTGTGCCTGTCTGTCTGTGTGTGTGTGTGTGTGTGTGTGTGTGTGTGTTACGCATTAATGGCACAAAATTTTTAATGATGTGCTACGTGTTAAGTCATCTCCAGAGTGTAGCAAAAAGCCAAGCCTAATAACAAGAACAGCAGCAACAACAGCAGGAGGAGCAGGAGCAGGAGCAGGAGCAGGAGCAATGAGAGCGAGTCGCACATTGTTAAGGTAATATTCGTAAGCAACAAAATTGGTAATTTTGAGAATATGTTTTGGCAACCATGCCGCATGCCACATGCCACATGCCGCATGCCACATGCGACATCAATCCCTTACCAGGCACCGTTTGCCCATTTATAAAATATATAAAATTGTAATAATTAAAATTATGCTTTTGGCTGCGTCCCGACTCGAACAGCACAAACGAGTAACGAGTATTTCATTAGGACGCACTAAAAGCCGTTACTCAGCCACGCTTTTTGGCCTAATCATAAAATAGTGTATCACAGTGTACTTGGCAACTTTGGTCCCGCCGTTGTCGCTGCCAGTAATGGGCTTTTTGGTTAATTAGAAATTGTATGTGGACAGCGCTATGGAATGCCATTTACACTTATACCTTTCTATTATAAATACAAATATAAGTAGGTGTGTATATATAGATATATATGTGGTACTTTATAATAAGCAGAAGGACGGCGGGGGGTGTTGCTATATTTATCTATAAATATATTCTTTTAATTTAATTTTTTTATTTTACTATATACAAATTAAATAAAACTATTTTTTTTAAAATTTATTTAGAATTATTTACTGCTCACTAAAAAAATAAACTATACAAAATTCGACTTTTTCTATATTTAAAAGCATTTATATTGACAGCTTCCAATCGGTGCACAGGGTTGTCTGTATGTCAATGAACCATCTGGCAGCCCTGTATATACAGGGAGACGCACAGTGCATGCAAGAAGTAATTGTCTAGATCTCAATTCATCTGTTCTTTCAGCTCAGCTTAATTTCTCTCTCTCTCTCTCTCTCTCTCTCTCTCTCTGGCCTTTTATCAGTTCCGATTGCAACAAAAATTCATGATAGTCTCGCAAATGCATTCAGATGCAGTCTGGCCAAAGATGCGGCATGTGACCTTTTTCCATTGCGATGTCAATAGGGGAGGAAAAGAAAATAAATAAAACGAGAAAGATGGGAGCGAAACTGTAGCAAAATTGTTGAATTATTTGCAAGTTTTGTACAAATTAACTTTATGACCGCTGGCTAAATACAGTCAAACATAGCCCAGGTACAATGTGTATATAATACACAAAGCATAACAAGGCAAACACAAAATGCAGAGCGAAAAGGAAAACAGAAAAAAAAAAAACGAACCAAGAAAACCTGAGGACAACAATAAACAAAAAATAGAAAAAATATTAAAAATATATGTATGACTGTCACTGACTGAAGAGTGAAATGCAGGCAAAAGCTAACCATGTGTATACATACATACGAATACATATACATATATGTATATGTATATATAGATTGTAGATATATATGTGTGTATGTAGTGGGGATTGTAAACATTGTTTCCGCTTCATTGTTGGGCCACTGACGCTGGACGAACCTGGACTGGGCAACTGTCACTGGGCATTGCAATGGGTCCGACAATGACGAGCACGATGACGCCTTAACGCCGCAGCAGCCGAGATTCAAACCGTCAGCCCAGTTAGTCAGCCGGCCCGACCAATCAGCCACCCAATCAGACTAACAAGCTGCAGGCCAGCCCAGGCCAGGCCAGGCCAGGCCAGGCCGGGGCCAAGGCAGGCAGAGGCACGCTCAGGCAAGGCGAGCCAGGCAATGCTTACATTTTAGAGCAGGTGTCCTGCGCGACAAGATGAGCTGACGAGAGGACGAGCGGACGAGGGGACGAGAGGGGGACGAAGGGACAAGAGTTTTCCACATTTTGTTTTCTTACTGTGACTGACTGTGTTTGTTTACACGGACAGCGAGGCACACTCGCACTTGAAAGCCAACGAGTCCAACAACGTCACAAATTGAGGTTGGATATGCGCGACGCTCGTCGAATCCCGTTGCCAAACTGCAGCAAAAACTCAATGATTTAACAATGAATGCAGTCAACGTCAGTCAGTCAGCGGCGCCGCCTTTTGGCCAGGTTAGCGACAACACGGTCTATGGTCCGGCCAGGCTATACAAATAGATGCCAGGCCATGTATGTGTGCTGCTTCTGCAAAATGTGAAACAGAATGAAAGCAAAACATTGACAGACAACGAGAACGGGCGATGACGATGGCGATGCGATGGCAAAGGACGACCCAGTGCTCTGCAGAAATATGAATGCTTCACTTGTTCAAAATGAATTAATAATCAGTAATTCTTGAACAAAAAGATGAATACAAAAAAAAAGAGGAAAAAAGGAAAAATATACAAAAAAAGAGAATATTCAGAGAAAACCCAACGCTGAAAATCAAAACAAAGAAGCGAGAAAAAATGCGAATCATACGACTGCCAAATGCTCTTTACTATTGGGCTGAGCAAGTATGATGGGAGAAATGTAGGAGGTAGCGAATTGCAGTTCAATCTATTTAAAGATATTTTATTTCTTAAAATTGCATATTTTGTATATAGAATGTATTTGAAATACAGAAAGTGAGTTATGAAAATAATCTGCTAAGAGAAAATCTCACAATGCTTTGTCTAAGATTTATTTTGATGTCATGTTGATGTTATAGCTAAAAAAAATATATATATTTATTTATATATAATTTTTATTTTTTTTTTAATATCTAATATTTATTTATAAATATTTATTTCTTTATTATATTTTATATATAACATAACATGTTTATTTTGTATACATAATACTTTAGTCTAAGATTTATTTTGATGTCATATTGATGTTATAGTTAAATAAAAAAAGGAAATAATAAAGAAACAAAATTTTATTATTAATATTTAATATTTATTTATAAATATTTGTTCATTTACTTACATTTCACATAAAATATAATATAAAATATTTTTTGTATGCATAATACTTTTGTCTAAGATTTATTTCGTCATATTTTTGTTATAGCTTAGAAAAACATAACAATATATTTTGATAATATTTAATATTTATTTTTTATTTAAGACTTAAGATTTATTTATTTTAATTCTAAAATTGCTCTTGCCATTCCCATATATGCTCTTATATCTTAGGCCGTTACACATTCAGTGACAGAATTGCATTGGCCTTCGTTAGGGTATCGCAGCGTTGGCCTCTGGGGTCAGCGCTGCAGTGACAAGTGCAGCAGCAGCAGCAGCAGCAGCAGCGGCAGCAGCAGCAGCAGCAGGAGCGGCAGCGGCAGCAGCGGCAGCTGCCTCCGAATCGGTGGCTGGGTGGCTGAATGGCTGCTGGCCGTCCGTTCGTCTGTCGTCCATTTGACTCTGGCTGACGGAATGTTGTCTCGGTGGTTGACTCCGGCTGTGACTGATTGGCGCAGCTGAGCACCTGACTGACTTTAGGGCTGACTGAAAAGGCCATGGATTTTAATTACAAGAAATTGTTTGCCTTTATTTACCTTTTATATATATATATTATTTCACTTGTATATGTATGTATTTTACGTGCATACAATGGCCTTTGCACTTGCAGCTAGAACAAAAGATTGGCCTGATATATATATTACAAACATAGCATATATATGGATGCAGAGATATAGATATACGTATGCGCTATGTAGGGAGTACACTGTGTATTTTATGCCAATTGAAGCCAATTCGATATGGAAACTTAAATACGACGGAAACTAGCTTCAAATGTGCGTTAAGTTGGCTGCGTTTGATGAGCTCGTTAAGTTGGCTGCGCCTATTAAGAATGCCTATCTCAACATATCTTGCAATATTCTCTGTGCCTTTTTCTTTGAAACTCGAAGCGAAGAATTTAAGAGCTGCCTGTTGCTCTGCGGCAAGATAAACTGTATTGAAAAAAGGGGGAAATTCGAGTGTTGAATACAACCATAAAACAAATTGCGTTTTATTAGCAAACAATAAAGAAGAAAGAACGATGGAAAAAAAAAATAGAAGTCGGAGTGAAGCGGCAGGCGAAGCCGACAGAAAAAAGGCAAAATAAAGCAACTATTGTCACATGATTTTGCCCCAGAACAACGTCTGCAACGGGCCTGACCGAGGGGACGACACGCCGCTCGCTGGGATCGGTCACAATGAAAAGGGTTCGACATGGCTGCGACAGGGATGCGACACAATGGCCACGGCCACAATGCCGCACACAAAAAAGGTGTCTCGCAATATAAAAATGGCAAAATTTATTGGACAGTTGCACGCCACCCATTTAATTTATATTTATAGAAAATAAACACCGGACTGATTTGGGACCCCCGCAAACCGACGTCCTAAGAAATGAAACGAAAATAATAATCTTGCATTCAATAATGTGAAGCTAGCCCGAATTCTTAATACACTGCTCAAATGCAGCAAGCGTAGATGGAATTTCATGATAGTAAATTGATTTAAGTCAAGTTCCCTTGGACACTGGAGGAGATTACTGGGGTGGCTTGGAGTATGAGAAGCAGGGCTAGAGCGAGGTTAGAGCAAGGTTCCTAAGCTTGATCACAAAATAGTACATAGAGGGGCAGAGAGTGCGAGTGAGAGAGAAAAAAGAGACAGAGAAAGAGAAAATGAAAGAAAGAGAGAGAGAGAGAGAGAGAGAGAGAGAGAGAGAGAGAGAGAGATACGGAAACGGGTGACTAGGTATTGAAGCGGAAAGCTATCTTAGGAGAACAGTTAGATGACCTGCAAGATCTGTTGAGTTTTGTCTTAGCCTTCCATTAGCTTTACCCATATTTACTATACTATATACCTTAAAATTTCAATCTTCCTTTAAGAAAGGTATCCCATACGTACATATATTTAATTAAAATACAAAAATATATATTTTAAAATTTCAGAGACGTGCTTAGCCTTATTAGAAATCTATTCAGATAACACTGCAAATAAATTGGTAAATACTTGATATCTGTACATAATTTAAGCATCTAACCTTTAGTAAGCGTATTGCGACAATAGCTCAGCAAAGACACCTACCTATATATAGACTGTGCAATTGAATGTAGCTTTTGGTGGGGCATTTTGTTATTGGGTGGTGCGCTGATAAATTAGCTAGCTAGCTAGCCAGCCACTCGAATCACAAGACGTGAGCTTTATAACAAAAGCGCAACAAATTAAATGTCAACAGCTGAGGTTGTACGGTGCGTGCGGGGAGCGAAGGGCGAGCAGCGGCTAAGAACACAAAAAGCGTTCTCACTTGGCCTGACCGCAAGCAGACCCCATTTGGTCATATTAAAAAACAATTTCCACACACACGCACAGCAAATACATCGTAAAACTTGCGACACGCGCCACAAGCGACGACGACAAGGACAAGGACAAGGGCGAGGGAGAGGACGAGGCGAGTAAAAAGAAAACGAGAAACATGCATGAACAAAAAAAAAAGGAAAAGAAAAAACAAGCTGGGAAAAAGGCAAGAAAATTGGCTACAAAAGATGCTAATGATTTATTTAATCGATTTGACCATGAACATATGTAACGCAATTCAGCGTGTGAAAAATGACAATCGAGAGCTCTCTTGGGTCTTCGATGGGGGAGGGGGGTGGCAGCATTGGCCTCTCCGTTGCTGCCCAAACGTCTGTTGATATTTTTAATAGTTTCGGCTGGGCAATGTTGACAAGGGTTTTTGGCCACCGGGTCAAAGCGACCCGAACACGCATTCCATACCATTCCGATCCCATCCGGGTGGGCGTTGGGTGTGGCCGAGCTGGTGTGGTCAAGCGTAAGTCGTTTGGCTCTCTTGGCCGTGTAAATTATGCTAAGCGTTTGTCAATTTGTGTGTGATTTGTCTTGGCCGGACAAGGTGCGAAAGGGTTGACTGGCATGCCATGGTCACGCGCTATTAACTGCGCCCTATCTCTCTGCTGGGCAGACGAACGATTAGGCATATAACATGCGACTAATCGGTAAGTCGAGCCTCTGTCCGCCGCAATCATTTATCATTGGCATTAAGCTTTGAGAGTGGCCGATGTGTGTGGGGGGATGTGTAAGCGAGATGTGCTGAAGGGCGCAGGGCAGGGCGAGAGCTAGTGAGATTCTTTATTCAGCCCGAAAGTATTCAATGCAAAATTGAAAACCCTCAATGGGGATGCATGAGCAGTGGAGCTTTATTTTAGTATATTATACTTTTCATAGTTCTACATAAATTACAAACTTTACTTGTTATGATCTGTCAACACTTTTTATACACTGAACCAATTGAAAATGGCAAAAGTATGTAACGGACAGAAGAAATCATCGCAGACCCTATAAAATATATATATTCTTGATCAGCACGACGAGCTGAGTCGATATAGCCCTGCCCGTCTTGTTTATTAATAATTATTTATATAATCTATTTAACACAATATATAAGTGAATATTTTAGCTTATATAGAGTACTTTTATATAGGTCTCAATATGCCTTATCAATGCCCCTAGTTCACAGACTGAGCCAACCGAGTCGCATCCTCCGTCCAGAGTTTTGGACGTTATCATTTGTCCTGCTGGCTATCAGACAATGGAGACGAGCGCATAAGAAATTGGTCAAGTCGGTGGCAAAGTTGAAAGAAATGGCCAGCGCTTGGGTGTGTGGGCGTGGCATGCAAACAAAACGAACTGCGGCATACAGGGAACGGGAATGAAAGGCGGCAAATAAATCGCCTTCAATATATCAAAGACTTAAATTTCAATTTTTTTCAAATTTCCTGCCATTTAAATGCACTCCTTCGGCCAAGTGCCCAGCGACAGGATTCCATTTGCCCACACCCATCACACACACACACATACATACATACATACATACATATATTCCCAGCTCATTGTTATGGCTGTGTTGGTAAATGATGCGCAGCGTGTTGCTCGGCTTGTGGGTGTGTGGGCGTGGCATCACTGCAGAAATTGTGCCAGGAATTGAAATTCTTTTTTTCCGTCTTTTTATTCTTATTCATTTTTATTTTATTTTTTTTTTTTTTATCAAGAGAGCGACCAACGGCGGCAAAGACGTCGCAATTCTTTAGCATTTTATTTCAATTTTTTCAGTTTTTTTCTTCCTATCTTATTTTGCATTTTATAGAGCTGAGAAGTGAGCAACCCAGAAGGAGGGTGGGCGGCTGTGGATGGGTGTGGCTGAGAAGTGCGGAGACAACGCGAGTGTACAGCACATTTACTGCCTCATCTATTTAATACCATAAATAATTGCATCTAATTAAATATGCTCAAATGAAAATGTCCGCTTTTTTTTAGCCATTTTTTTGTTGTTTTTATATATATAAATGTATGTATTTTTTTTTTTTTTTTTGCCTTTGCCGCTGTCGCTACGTGCTCTGCCAGCGCTGGCTGCAGTTGACGCGTGATGGAGCGAATGTCATTCGAAATGAAATTCAAGTTCCAATTTGGACCAAAGAAAAAACGACCGACAGCTTACGAGAATAAGAGAGATGGGGAGATAGATAGATAGAGAGAGAGAGAACAGCGAAGGGAGACAGAGAGTGATAGCGCGATTGAGAAAGCGTGGGCGAAGGCTGCTGCAGCTAAAAAAAAAAAAGGGCCACGGGGAGCAGGATTGTATTGGAAATACCCTGTACTTCAGCTTGAAAGATCATACAACATATAAATTGCATATGTTTAGTATATATTAAATATTATATTACATAGATAGAAGGAGAAGACTGCATTCTAAATATCCTGTACTTAAGGAAAGATCATAATATAAAATATTTAAATGTGCATTTAATATTTAATATTTATTTTAAATTCTATTATATACAAATAGTTGACCTTCATATAAAATTATGAAATTTATTTAGTATTTGGTTATATCAAAGCATGTAAGGACATCAACAACAGTTGCTGCAATTCGGCATACCCGGCCCGGGCCCACTTCACTGGGTGCGAGGTATAATTAAGTAGCAGCGCGAGCGGCAAAAAAAAATAAAGAAGACAGAATTTAATAGTTTTCAATTAGGAATCGTTTGCAGCCTTTGCTGCTGCGCCCTTCCCTTTTTTTATGGCACACACTTGATGTCGCATCAGCAGCAGCAGGAGGAGGAGCAGGAGCAGTGGCAGGAGCAGCAGCACTGGCAGTAGCTGTCAGTTTTCTCGGCTCTGCAGAAGTGTCGAGCAAATGAAGTCACGGACTTCGTCGACTCGCCGCCCCCTCCCCCACCACGCCCCCAGATCGAGTTATTTGTTTGGCTCTGTTTGTGTTGTTTCCTTTTGCTGTTGCCTTGCGTGTTTTTAATTCAACGTAAATTTTATTTTATTTTAATTTCGCTGCAATTCTTTTAATACATGCAGAGAGAGAAAGAGAGAGAGAGACAAAGTACCCTTTCTTTCCTTCCGCTCTGCCATTTTTATGAACATCGAGCACTGAGCGTAGCGTCGCGTCGGCTTTTATGAAAATGACACGTTGTGCATTTGCTTACGTGACTCTCATTTAGCCGTTGACTTTTCTTTTATTTTTCTCCTCATTTCCCCCATTTTTGTTGGTATTTTTCCCTTTTGAAGTACTCGTAATTATTGCACACATTGCTTTAATTAAACATACTTTGGCAGCGCTGCACAGTAAACCCTGAGTCTATTAGGGCTGAGCAATTGTTAATATTTTAGTATATTTATTAGGTTGTGAAAAAGAAGCGTGAAGAGGCTGTCTGTAGAATTTCCAATAATGATATATTACATAATTTTATAAACTATCATCGACAGTATATACTTATATTTCCTTCTTCTGCAAAGGTTTTATATAGATTAATATACATTTTATGCATATATAAATACGTTAATAATCTTGTTTCCTTCCACTTATAGAGCTAAATTGAACTAAGTTCAATACGAAATTCCATATCATAAATAAATCGCATTTCAGTTTCTTGAACAAAACTTTGAAGCAGCTGTTATATATTTCTAGAGAGAGAGAGAGAGAGAGAGAATCTTAACTGCCTTCATCGAATTCTGTTACCGTTAATACAATCAATGCAAGGGCGCAAACAACTCAAGACAGTTATTTAAATAGCTATGCAGGCAGAGAACCGGGACAGATGGGCAGGCGGTTCAGCTAAATGAACGACTAGCTGGCACTACCTACATACATATATATGTATGGTGTTCCTGCTGCGACCTTCCGCCCGGAAGTTATTGAGCACGGCAAAGGCGCGACCTAAAACATTACAACAACAACTACAACAACACCAACGATGAGTTGGAGTCAATGGCAATGGTTTGGCGCTGCTGCCTACCTGACTTTACCATTAGTTGGGCTGCAAAATTTTGGTTCGATGAATTTATTACTTTTGATGTTCAAACACGAAAACTGCTGCAGGCCATAAAACAAGCAAAGAGCGCTGAAACTTAAGGACAAGCCAGACCCGGACAGGGCCAGGCCAGGACAAGCCAAGGCAAGCCAAGCCAAGCCAAGTCAAGCTGGGGAGTATCGCAGGCACCCAGTCCGGGCAGCTTCGAACAGCAAATGCTATTAAAAGTTTACATGTCTCAATAGAGTGTTAAGAGATTAGTTGGCATAAAATATTTGGAGAATTCCAGGCAAAAGGCTGTTGGCCTTGTTGAAATGCTAGGCGCAAGCCGGAGGGGCGTAATGCAAGCAGGAAGGGCGATAGGAAGTAATTCGGTGAGCTGAACCATATAAAGGAAGTGCAGCGGCAAGAAATGCTGGATGCGGAAATATTTGAAGTAAAATTTAAGTAAAAAAAAAAATAACTAACTAAATAGCTAACTAATAAAACATAATATATAAATAAATAAAATAAAATAAATTAAATTAAATTAAAAATAATGACTAATAAAATTAAATAATTAAAAAATATAAAATAATAATATTATTAAACCTAATAAAATATAAATAAATAAATGCTGGATGCGAAAATATTTGAAGTAAAATTTAAGTAAAAAAAAAAAAAATAAATAAATATATAAATAAAATATAATATATAAATTAATAAAATAAAATAAATTTAATTTAATTTAAAAAAAATAACTAATACAATTTAATAATTAAAAAAATATAAAATATTAATATTATTAAACCTAATAAAATATAAATAAATAAAATATAATAAATAAATAAATAAATATATAAATAAAATATAATATATAAATTAATAAAATAAAATAAA
>NW_022046446.1:0-10323 GCF_001654015.2 Drosophila navojoa | reverse complement strand
AAATAAATAAATATATAAATAAAATATAATATATAAATTAATAAAATAAAATAAATTTAATTTAATTTAAAAAAAATAACTAATACAATTTAATAATTAAAAAAATATAAAATATTAATATTATTAAACCTAATAAAATATAAATAAATAAAAAAATAAATAAAAAATGTACATTTATAGAAGAAATAAAAATATTAAATATATTTAAAGCGTTAAATCAGGTTTATTTTATTAATTTAAGCTTAGTAAAATTGAAATAAACAATAAAAAATATTTTATAATAATAAAAACAGTCAGTACATTACAAATACGATATAAAATCAGGTCAGCTTATATTCAAGTCAACCTTCAGAAATGTTTGCTGATTTTCATATGTTCTATAAATTAAATTATACGAACGGACTAGATGCATATCTGCAAATGTTCAAATGTACACACAATATGAACACAATTTGATAATGGATATATATATATACATATATAAATATACATTTATACATATATCTAATAACAAGCTGCAACTGTTGACAGATGCGCGAAACAGCGATATTGCATGTGAGATAGACAGGGGGTGGAGCCATATATAGCGAGGGCTCACTGTGCAGCGGCTGTCAATTGAGCCGAGTTGATTTGATAAGCATGACTAGTGTGTCGGGTCTGGTGGTCGTTGGGCTGATGCTTTTGGTGTATGCCGCAGCGGAGGAGAAGAGCTACAGCCTGGAGCTGAACTCCTTCGACAAGAACACAAAGATCGAGAACGACGACACCTGGGTCGACTGGGGCACGCTGCGCATGAAGAAGGTGGGCCGCAACCAGTACACCTTGGACGGCGAGTTCGAGTTCAAGAGGAACATAGGCGATGAGCAGAAGGTAAGCCAAAAATGTCTCACGGAGCTACACAGAAATGCTACATAGACTCGATACCCTTATACTACAGCTATCGCTGCAAGTGTTCTCCTACGATGAGGGCGCCAAGCAGAAGGGTCCCATGGTCATGAATGTGAACAAGCCGTTCTGTGAGTTCGTCAATGAGGATGTCGACACGTATCCCAATCTGCAGAAGAAGTCCGATTTGCCCGAGCAGGGCGACTGTCCGTTCCCCAAGGGCAAGTACACAATCGACAACTACGAGCTGGAGACAACATTCCTGCCGGACGATGCACCCAAAGGGGACTATCTATTGGAGCTCACCTTGCTGGACAATGAGGCCAGCCTCTCGGGTCTGGTGGCATCCGTCACTCTAACCTAATGGCGATGACATCTTAATACCCCTCACCCCTCTTTTCTTTTTTGCTGTTTTCTCATGTTCTATATTCTTTGTTTTGGGTGGATCCATAGAGCACTGCAAGCGTTTTACACCTATGCCTACTTTCTGTTGTAGCTTTAAGCTTTGTTTCATTTCTTTCTATTCGTGTGTCAAATATTAAATGCTTCGCTTTCAAGGACCTAGAACTCAAATGTGTAATTATTGAAGACTCTTCTCCGCTGTAGACCGCTGCTCAATGCAGCTGCATTGCAGAGAGCTGTGGATGGAACGGGTGGGGCTGGGGCTAGCCAAAGGATCTGTGGTTACAGCAGCTCAGTCAAGTACGCACATATGCTTGAATTTGCAAATACAGTAGAGTATTCAGTTTCTGCATCAACACCTCGTCTAATTGAAATTTGCAATTGCTATTGCTGCCGCTGTCCTGTTGGCCTGTTATTTCACGCTGTGCCATTTGTCATTGACAAGCAGCAGCAGCAGCAGCAGGAGGAGAAGGGGCAGGAGTAGAAGCAGGAGAAGGAGCAGGAGCAGCAACAGCAACGGCGCCCAGCATATGCCAAGGCTCTCCAAAATGCGCGCATAATGACAGAATCCGCTCCCCCATTCCCCCCTCCCCCCTCACACGCTCACACAGTCACATGGAAAAAAGGGCTGCATGCATGGAACGGGACTAGGGCTGTGCTTTTGCTAAAAATGATTATCTGTGCATTAAAATCCATTGATTCCACTTAAGCACCGTTACAATTGCACACACACAGTGTGAGAGAGAGAGGCACACACACACACACACACACATAGACAAAGCGACAGCCACATGCGACACTTAATTAACAAATATGCATTACAAACACCCGCAACGAGCAGCAATTGGTTGGTCATGTCATCAGCTGGCTTCCTCTTACCCACAATCATATCACACACACAGATTATTGCACATTTGCATTGCCTATGCATGTGGATGGCTTTTTATTTGGCTCGTCAGCGTCAACCACCCGCATGGCAGCAACAGCAACAGCTACAGCAGCTGCTGCCGTGGCACCAGCAACCGTTGCCGGCGTTGCCAGCAATTGGGGAGTTGTGTTGCATGTGTTTAATTGAAAAATCATATGCAGCTCGCATAATTATGTTTATTGCAATAATCTGATGCAAATTTTCAAAACTCAAACTGAATGCTTTAGACGACAGTGCCCCAAGCCGGCAGCCTGGCATGCCCCGCCAAGCCCTGCCAGCACTTGGCACGCCCTCAGCCACCAACCACCACGCACTTTTGTGTTATCTGCTGTTGCTGCTGCTGTTGTGGTTGTTGTTGTTGTTGTTGCCGTTCGCTGTTGGTGCACATTAAATTGCACTTGAAATTGCACATTTCAACGCCTACTGATTATGACAGATAATTATGTTATCGAGTGTTGCCGCACGCTAGCGTTGCCCCCTTACGCAGCAGCGATGCGAGGCCTCCACAGTCTCCTGCTACTGCCAGCCAGCAGGTGGATGGGAGGGGGCGTATCTGTAATGTACAATCGAGCTCAGGCTGACTTGGCTATACATGTATGTATGTATGAAAATAGATGTACATACATATGTGAAGCATGGCCTATTATGATGTATATTATTATTATGTATTGTTTATTATTTACATTTATTTATTGTCCATTTCATATTAGCTATCATCTATGTATACTCCATATCTATTTGCTGCTTACTTTTCATGCGCTTTGACATTGAGCTGAATGTTATTAATCTATCAACTTGAACTTGAAGTCAGTGCCTTGGTAGGGCTACAGCAACAGCTTGCATGATAAGAGCAACATTTCATTGGCAATAAAAAAAATATATAAATATGTATATTGTAATTTACATTAATAAATGAACAACGCACATATTTCATATACATATATGTAAATCATTCCATCAGCGGAATAAAGCTCGCATATGGAATCTTTTGATTTTTAACACTATCATAATTCAATAAAAAAAAACTAGTTCATATAACTAATTTTTTTTTTCTAATATCAAATAGACTTTTGCATGTAATAATTGTTTTAAAATACAATCACATTTATATTACATATACAATCATAGAAATGACCAGAAACTCTTTCGCCCTCTCTTTTTCGCTCTAACACACTCTCTCCCTTTCTTATCAGTTTGTGCTCATATTTGTATTTGTATCTGAACATTTAAATATAGTATATATGTGTATATATTATATACATATTTCTTCAAATGAGTAAGCTCTCAAAAATAACAAACACTTGCGTCTGAGCATTTTGTAGAGCCCGAACTGCAGATACCCTGTATCTATTATGACTATACAATATGCAATGCTTAGTCTAAAAAGTGTTTGGCAAACCTTCAATGCTCTCTCTCTCTGGTCTCTCTGGTCCATCACGCACACACACTTGCGCCTAGTACAGGGTATATTTATAAGAGCGAATTCCAGACCTACGCAAGCCACCGAAGCTGATTGCGAAATTTAGTTGAATTTCAAGTCATTTGCGCGTCGGTCGAATTTTAAATACAAAATGATTTTTAGGCAATTTATTTTCTGGTCTTTCTTAATGCTGACGATCGATCCCAGTTTCGGCGTGGTACGCTGTCCCTAAATAGTTCCATTGGCTTAGTAATATCAAGTGTTTCTCTTTTAAGGAGCTGCAATCGGGCAGTCTGAAGTCGGAGTTCAGTGTGAAATGTTTTGGGATAATGCAGCCGCTGCTGCAGGATATTGCTATAAAAAAGGAGAAAATTGATCAATGTGATGCCGTTGTTCAAGGCAGAGACGACCAATTGGCAGAGCTGCAGGGCAAATACGATCAGGTGCAAATGAAGCTGGCCGTGGCCGAGACTGCGGCGAGAGAGAAGGAGCGTCAGATCGTGCAGCAGCAGGAGCTGTGCAACTCCCACAAAAACAACAGCAACCTCAAGGACGAACTCATTGCGGCCTACAGGCAGCATGTCAAGGACAAAGCCTCTGAGATTGACCAGCTGCAGTGGGAGCTCAAGGCGCAAGCAGAGCTTCTGGGCAACTGCAGCGCTCAGTCTAAGCAAAAGGATGCGCGAATAGAGCAGCTACAGGGATTGGCTGACGCGAGTCAGTTAACAGGCGCGGAAGCAGCTCGAAACATGACTCAAAGCGCGGAACAAATTCAGCAGCTGCTGTCCGAGGCAAGGCAGCACAAAGATCAGCTCGACAGCCTGAAGTCGCAGCTGAGAAACAAAGAGGAGTACATCGAGAAGCTGCAGTCGGAAATCGAGTGGAACAAGGTCAATGCCGTGGAGCTGCAAGATAAACTGAAGGATCGAGAGGAGCAAATCGAGAAGCTGCAAGCGGATTTGGCAAAAAAACTGGAGCAACGAGACGCCTTCAGCATGCAGTTGAATGCGAGCGAGCTGCTGAACGAGCAAAAGATGGCGGAGGTGAACAGCTTGAGGTCGGAATTGAATCGAACGCAGTTGCAGCTATCGGAGTATAAGATCCAAATCGATAGGCTGCAATCGACAAATTGTTATTGGTTTGGCAACTCGTCTGCAATACACCAGATACGTGCGCCTGGCATCAAGCCCTTCGATGTGCTCTGCGACTCGCAGCTGGCCGGGCCCGGCTGGACCGTGATACAGCGTCGCTTCGATGGCAGTGAGAATTTCTATCGAAACTGGTCTGAATATCGCAACGGTTTTGGGGATCTGCACGGCGAGTTCTTCATCGGCATGGAGAAGCTCTACCGACTCACGCTGGCCCAGTCCAGCGAACTCTATGTCCACTTGGAGAGCTTCGACGGGAGCGTCTACTATGCCAGATATTCCGACTTCAGCATTGGCAGCGAGAGCGAGTCCTATAACCTGAAGCTGCTGGGCACCTACTCAGGCAACGCTGGCGACGGTCTGCACTATGCCAAATATCGGAAGTTCTCCACCTTCGATGTGGACAATGACAGATCTGACGACAACTGCGGCATACTGAGGCACGGCGCCTGGTGGTACGACCGATGCGGTCTCAGGTTAGTGCTAGATCATATAGAGCTAGACAAATATCTATGTACATACATCTATATATATATATTTCGTATCCGTTGCAGTAATCTCAATGGTCAATACTTCAATCACAGCTCCAAGGATCCTCGGAGTATTTTTTGGCTCGGCTCACAGAGCACATCCTTCAAGAAAGTATTAATGATGTTGCGACCCAAGACTGCTCAATTTATCTGAGCATCGTAGCTATTATCAAAATAGCTATGAAAAAAGAAACTCCTTTAAAATAACATATGTACATTTGATTTTACAATTCATTTGCATTTTATTTATACATTATATTTTTTTTTTTAACTTTATTGAGTGATATTTGGTTGACTTGATTTGAAAAAAGTTTTTATTAAAATAAAATAAGTTTGAAGTGAAATTTAAATATATTTTTAGTTGATTATAAAATTCGAGTTGTGTATATAGGTTTGCCCATATTCGAAGGACCCATGTATTTTCTTCTTAAATTAAAGAAAAAACATTTTTTTTTTTTGTATGTTGATGATAATTATAATTTATTTGGTTCCAGTGGATTTTTTTACTTCGTTTATTGAATATGATATCTCTCAAATGGTCGCCTTGGGCCTGTATGGCATCTCTGCCAAAAGATATATTTGCTTCATTGGATATGGATAGTCTTGTATACATCATATATACCTACTTATGTCTAATATATGTACATATATTTTCAGGGTATACAACATTGAGATATGTCTTGGATCCCATTTACTTATGCACATATATTTGCATGTTTGTACATACATATGTATATATATATATATTTTTTTTTATTAAGTCATCTCACAGAGGCCGGGTTAACACTCGGTTTGAGTCGCAGCTGAAGTAGAAGAACGTTTGGGGAAACGTTGCCAGGCCGCGGAAATTCGTTTGTGATTACGCCCAGCCGCAGTGGAAGTCGTGTGTGTGTGTGTGTGTGTGCTGAGGTGTGCTGTGTATTATGTAGGTACACATATTTTTAATCATCATTAACAATAATTCGAGAAATACTTTTAATTTTTTTCCGTTTGCGTCGGGCGCAAGACGACGCCAAAGACGTAAAAGATGTTGGCCTGGGTGCACTTGGGCTTTGTCTTATGGCAGGGATAACAGCATATGTGTGTATGCTAGTGTATGTGTGTGTGTGTGTGTGTGTGTGTGTGTGTGGCTGTGTTATGCTTATTCCCCGCGCTACTTGCTGCCACTTCTGCCTCAATGACATTGCACTTACTGCTCCGACGTCGCGGCAAAAAGATTTATGAAAATATTGCGTTTGTACGCCCTCCCCTCCCCCCGCTGGCCTTTTCAAGAGCAGCCCCCAGAAAAATAAAACCCCTCTCTAGCAGCTGGCTTCCTTGGGGATTGTGTGTGCTGGCTGTAGGTGTCCTTTGCTTGTGTGCAATATTAATTATTATAGGCGAGCCACCCACACAAATAAATCATAAATTAAAAGCCAAGACGCAGTGCCGGCCAAGCAGAAAGCTCTGAGCCAGTCCCAAACCCTGAGCGCTGGCCCAACCCCCTTAGCCCATAATAAACAATTTTTATCATTAAACGCATTTGATAATTAAAAATTGTCATTTTTTAGCAGCGCTCGCTTCTCTGAAATATCATTTTTCTCATATACTTTTTTTTTCTGTTACATTCCTTTTTTCTCTCTCTTTTTTTTTATTTTATTTTTATTTTTGGTTGCAAAAAATATTAAATTACCAAATGGGTGTGCTTTGGCCAGAGGGTGTCGTAGGGTGGTGGGGTTCGGGAGGCGTTGGGGCAAGGGGTGTTTCCTGGACGTATACAAAAGCAACGGCATTTATCATTTTGCCAACTGTTTGTTTGATAAGGGGACACACAAAATTAAAAATACAAAAAAAAGCGGAAGAAGAAGAAAATACACAGCTAACAAACGCAAAGCACATAAATAAAAATTAATTGGTGACCAAAGGAAAAACCAACCAAGTAAAAAAAAAAAACAAAACAAAAAAAAAAACTAAGGCACATAAATATTACTTAAAATATATTTGAAGAGTGGAAGGCAAATGAAATAATCTCTATAGAAGTAATTTCTGAGCTCTCAGTTTAGAATAGCTAATCTATATTTATCTATCTCTCTCTTCCTCTTTCTCGCTTTCTCTCTCTCTCTCTTTCTCTCTCTCTCTCTCTCTGTCTCTTAGACTTCACAAAAATGTTATTCAAAGGATAAATATTTCTTTATTTTCATTTTTATTTACTCCAAGAAGCGCGTCTCCTGCCATTAGCTACACTGCCATCTGCCTCTCTCTCTCTCTCTCACACACTCTTTGTCTCGCCTTCTGGCTCTCTATTCTAGTTGTTAAGGTTTCATTTCATTAAATTTTATGAACTTTTCGATTTCATTGCGCAGAAATCGCATTTCTATTTTTAGTGTAGCTACAAAACCATTTGGACCATTCGTAATGCATCCTTTACTCTCGAATATTTACTTTTACAGTTGTTAATTTAATTTTACTGTGGCTTTCGCTCTCGCCACCTTCACTTAGGTCTGACAGCAGACGTAATAACAATAAGCAGCTAACAGACAGACGGACAGACCGACAGACAGATGCCAAATTGAAAGTGTCTGAATGTGTTGCCAATTGATGGAGCTGCCCACCTAGAGTACGGGATTGCTATCGCTCTTCAAGTGGAGCGTGATGAATGAAAATGTATGTGAATGCAGTAAAATGAATGCAGTATTGTGAATTGCATAGAAAGGCGATTATAAGACTACAGCTGCTATGGAATAAGAAAATAAACAGAGAGTAATTGGGGGTGTGAGAGAGCGAGAGATATGTGGAAGGGGAAAACTGGAGGCAGAGCAACAGAGAGATAGCGAAAATGAGAGATAGAGATTGGGATTGTGTAAATGAGAAATATAGAAAGAGGAAAATGAAGGAAGAGAATGAGATATAGAAAAGTGATTGAAAGAGAGAGACAGAGATACAGAAGATTTATTAATATATAGAGAAATACATACATATATACATATATAGAGAATCAGAGGCTAACAGGAAGAAAAAGATACAGTGAGAGAGCGAAAAAGAATAAAAAGACAATCAAAAAGAGTGGAGTGTGAGGTAATTTGAGAGAATAAATGTGAGAGTGAGAGATATATATCTATATAAGCAGTCACAGAGAACTGCGAATATTCTAAGAGAGAGAGAAAGAGATAGATAGAACTCAAACTTTGCTATGCAAGCCGTATAGAAGGACTGTACATTAAACTGTATTATTATTATATCAACATTTCAACCTTACAATAATTATTCGAAATTTAATACATAAACACAAATGTATGTATATAAATTGTATACGTAACAAGCTGGCGAACATTAAGCAATATTTTTCAGAAATTACAAACACTCATAAATTGAATATGTGCAGAGGAAAGCGGAAATAAAAATATAAAGATAAAGATACAAAGAAAAAAAAAAAAAAAGTAAAAGGAAAAGGAAAAGGGCAGGAAATTTAAATTACCTGTGCCGTAATTACACAAAAGAATATGCCAATAAAAATGACTTATGTATCAATTTCCTTTACGACGACTCCGCAGGACCAAAACGACAACGATGATAATAATAAAAGGCAACAACAACAACAACTACAGCAACAACAACAACAACAAGGCCAGTCTCAGCCGCCCGTGCACAAAGCGAAAATTTCAATTTTATTTTTATTGCCTTATTGTGTATCAAATATTTACAATTATTTGCCATGAGCCATGAAAATGAGCCATTCGGCCAGACGAGCGGCGGGCGACGGGCGGCGGTCGGGGGGCGGGGCCGTTGGGCCATTGGGCGTGTGCATGCTGATAAATTCAAATAAATTGTGCAGTGTAACCAAGGTGAAAATGATAGCGCCCGCCTAACTCCACCCCCGCCAGCCACGCCCCAAGCAGCAGCAGCAGCCGCAGCAGCAGCAGCAGCAGCAGCAGCAGCAGCAGCAGCAGAAGCCGCGGCAAAAGTTTTCGATCAAAAAGCGACAGAAAATTGCATGGAAAATGGAAAATGGAAAATGGCTTTGGTTCTGGTTCTGGCTAAGAGTCTGGCCTAAATGGAGACGCGGCGGCTTTTGCCTTCGCCTTTGCCTTTACCGTTGCTTTTGCTTTTGCATAGCATTAAAATTTTATTTTAATGTCATCGAGACGTTGATTTACAGCACCCACTGTGCAAGACTACAGCGATGCACAGGCAGTGCGAGCGAGTAGGAAAGAGAGAGAGAGAGCGAGGGAGAGAATGTGAGACGGCATTGAGGTGTATCAGCCGTATATAATTTTATTCAAATTATATTTTATTGCGTCGAAAAGGTGGTAATAGCGCGTAAAATGCCAAAGTCTAGGCTGTAGCTGAAGCCAATTCAATATCATTGGCAACCGCATCCGTCAGGCATCCGCTTCTGCATCCGCATCCGCATCCGTTTTAGGTAATGTAGCGCACTTTCATTCATATTTCCATTATTGTATAGAGTTAATAAACATATTTTATATATTAATATGAATACTTTATTGGAATACGTAGAGTTGAGGAATCATGCTTAGCAGCCAGATAAGAATCCTGGTTCATTTTCTTATCAAAACTTGTACTATGAAGGTATATTCATTAATCTGTCTATGTAGAAATTCATATATGTACATATATCTGTATTATATGACTTGGACTGATTCAATTTTTAGAGGTGCTCCCGAGAGTGCATCTTTGGGTAAATAATTAGGGTAATGGATGTCAGGCAACTAGGTTAACAAAGAGATAGATAGATAGATAGGTAGATAGATAAGTGGATAGATAGGCAGATAGACATATACAGACAGATAAAGGATAGATAGATAGACATATGTATAGACAGATAACTAGAAAGATAGATAGATAGACAGATAGATGGATAGATAGCTAGATAGATAGATAGATAGATAGGTAGATAGATAGATAGATAGATAGATAGATAGATAGATAGATGGATAGATAGATAGATGGATAGATAGATAGACAAATAGATAGATAGATAGATAGATAGATAGATAGATAGATAGATAGATA
>NW_022046445.1:14991-32194 GCF_001654015.2 Drosophila navojoa | reverse complement strand
TATATATATATATATATATATATATATATATATATATATATATAAATATAAATATTTAAAAGGTCTTTTATATATTTCTTATAACATATAACATTACTCTGAAGCCAATAAATAGTGTTCTGAGTGTAATATATATAATCATTCAGAATGTATGTATATATTATAGTATTTTATAGTATTCGCTCAATCAGCTGAGTAAGTCTATAGTAATCCAATTGCTAAATTCTAAGCTGTTATATCTGCTATTCATAATACATTTTTAGCGAATCTCTATAAATATACAAATATTTCAGGTTCAACAAGTGTCTAATATTAATGGCATCGTAAATGCTCTCTAATATTTCCCGATTTTCCACACTTAAACAGTTTAAGAGTCGAATGAATATATGAGAACACAATTCATATTTCAAATGTTTAGCTTCAATAGTGTTGAAATGGTCGCTCTATCAAGTGGAGGGTTCTGCCAGCATTCCGTTAAACAAATATACTCTTCTTGATTCGTGAGCGAATATAAGATTTGGGCACAGCTGCTCGGTGAACTTCAAAACGATGTTTTAGTTCAGATTTATACGCTCTGAATTAATCATGTGCAAAATTTTGGTACTTCTACTTGCCATACTCAGTGCTTGCGCACATCTGGCAACTTCCACAGAAGATCCCCATTTGTGCATAAAAAATGTCGAAGTGCCGTACACAGTAACGGAGCGCGTTAGCTTGGACAACTATGGCGAGTTTACTAAAATTCTGAAGAGCCTAAGTGTGCTAGGCGAAATGCGCACTGTTGTAAGTACATATATGATAGAGATATATTTATAGAATATATGTATATGTTCTATCTTGATATTTAATATCTTGATATTCGACCTATAACCAGGAAAAAATTAAATTGGAGCCACGCGAAGTCTGCTGCGACGGCTACCAGCCTTCTGCTATACCCGGAGAGGGCTGCCAGCCTGTGCCAACAACAACTGAAGAGCCCGAAGAGTCATCCACAGCTGCTCCAATAGAAGACAAGCCAATTGTGCCTATGGCCAGGTCGATGAGCTCAAAACTAATTCGCAGCTGTGACCTTTTTACATTTGTTCTTATTGCCTTTATGTTGGATTATTAGATACTAATTTCTATCATTGCAAAAAATAAAGCAGCCAAATTGCAGCAGCCATGTCTATTAAATCATAAAATTCGTGTCGAAATATCCAAATGCTTGAGTTGCTCAGCTGTTGACTGGGATTACAACGCTGGCAGAAAGCATATAACAGATGACTGCAAAGCAGGGATGACAGTAGCGAGGCTGTTTATCAGCAGAGCTGTCATCCGCAAAAGAGTTAAGAGTTGAAGAGAACATTTGGAGCATAACAGCCCATTTCATAGGTATGTATGTGTGCACACAATGTGAGTTCGTCTGAGCTGATCTTTTCTTCAAAGTAAAGTATGAAGTATAATCACAAGTCAGAGCACGCTATCAGCCCAAGTGAGTTAAACATACAATTATACAATTATATTTATATGTAATTCGAAATCGCAAAGACCCAGCGCTTTTACAAATGTTTTTCGATGTGTAAAAGTTAACATTATACAAATCTGAGAAAAAATTTTGAAATCAACGGGATGATCATATTTCTTCGACGAACGTACACAAGTTACCCAAAATGATTAATGCAGCTATTTATTCCACAAATACCCTGTTCTTAGATAAGCCCTTCCAACTAATATTTTACTCAAAAGTATACTTTTTCAATCGATTCAGTATATGCATATAGATGTATGTACAAGTGTAACGGGCATCTCATAGTCGAGCACTGCCGTAACTTAAATTTGCTTACTTATTTGATAAAAGTTTTGTTGTGGACCGCAGCACGCATATCACTATATATTGCTGAACTTGAGACTTCGTCATATTATTTTTATCGAAAAAAATTAAATTATTTTTGGTTGTGAATTTGGTATGCAAAAGTATATTTTCCGTGAAATTGAATGATATCAAAATAATCAGAGTTTCACTTCCGCTATGCCGTTCCAATTATAAGCGATTCCTAGAATTTATGTTTATATATATATATATACTATATATATACATATATATTTAAATGAATATATTTATATATATTTAATTAGTTGCGTTCTGTAAGCGCGACCAGACGGTTGGAATCATACTGAAGTCGAAAGCCTTAAGGAACTGACCATGGGTAGAACTCAGAATCTAATATTATCCCTCTTTTGGATAATCCTTATAGCTAGCTGTAAAGCAATGGACTACAACAATACCTGTTTAATGCCCGGCACCACGATTGATATGTTGATTGACGTGAGGAGCGACTGGGTAAGTGCAATAAAATATGTGCAGCAAAGTTGGAATTTTTTTCTACTGAGTATAATTCACGTCCGAATTTTCGTCGTGCTCAAAGTAATATCTGAATTTGATTGAGAGACTAAAAATATTGTTTCTCGATTTGTTTGGGAAAGATCCACGGGGTTAAACTATATATATATATGTTTCCTGTTTCAACGAAAAGCTTCTTGGAAGCTTGAAATTTCTCGCAGAGCTATGATGGACTTGGCCAAAGCCTTGACAGCACTCGAATCTCCTTCAGTTCACTTGAGTCTGTCAACGGCGAGATTTTCAAGTGCATAAAACTCTATCTACAGAGTTTACACTGTATTTGCATAATACATAATTCGGAGTTTATTAACCCCTTTCTATTTCTCATAATTTTGTCACCACAGAATAATTTCTATCAGTGCTGTCCCGGATATGCAGGGCCAGTCGGAAACTGCCTGCCCGTTTGTTCTATGAACTGCGGGCCGAATGCCTTCTGCAATTCGCCGGAGCACTGTGCTTGCATAGATAATGACTATGAGAAGATCGAGGGCGGAACGGGATGTAAGCCAAAGATGAATCGAAACTTATGCGTGGACAAAGACGCGGCAAACCAATATAGTTGGTTACAGTTTAGATCTAACAGGCAAAAGGTAGTAAGCGAGACTTAGACTCTGTTTAAATCCTAATTAAATACAACACTTTTAAGCTACCAATGGTGTGCTGTGATGGCTATGAGAGACTGAACGAGTCGGAGCCCTGTTTGCGCAAGGTGGACGAGCATGAGTGCACAGAACTGATACAGGTCTGGGATCAGCAAACGTTGGACCCCAATGGAATTTCGGTAAATAATAAAGATATTAATATTTACTATGCATAATTTTAAAAAATATATATTTTCGAATTCATAAAAGCGAATAACGACAACGCAGTTGCAACGAGTTTGCTGCGAGGGCTACAAAAGGCAAACGTCAAACGGACCTTGCCTCCCCCAATCCGAAGTAAGTAACATCATCGATCGTGTTTTAAGTATGTTTCTCTTAACTAATCTGTTTAGATAACTGACGCTGATTCAAGCGTACGTAGTACGAGCAAACCTTCCATAGCGAAGAACGACCAAACTGCCAAGCCTAACGTAAGTATATAAAAATAATTCGGTAAATTTATCTTCGCCTGTAAAATATTGCAAGTCCTAAGCCCTTTTTTTAATGACAGAAGGAAACTGAAAGCTTACATAAGAATTCCGATTCATCTGCAGAATACGTAAGTAAACTAAATTATAAATAAAATATAAAAGTTGACCTAAAGCCGTTCCTCTGTTCCGATAGGCCACCGAAGTTGATGATATGGATGAGTCTGATATTAAAAAGTCGCTGACGCTAGATGATTTAATGAAAATGTACAAAGACTTAAATCTGACCGCTGATTCCGTAGGTATGCAAATATTTGTTTAAAATGTTAATTTAATATTTACTCCACATGACAGGACTTCAATTTTTTGGCAGAAGACAATGAATATACTGTAAGTAATCTAAGATACTATCGTAAAACTTCATTAATTATATTCCAACAGACTATAAAAAAAACTGTTTTGCTCAAGCCTACGCCCTTGAATCAAATAACAACAAAATTGCCCAAGGGAACAAATATGGATGCTGAAGTCTCAACGCCTAAGAATTCCAAGGAGGTGGAAAGGGTAGCTGAACTCTCAAAAGACTTGCCCACCGACTGTTTAGTAAGTAAATGCAAATTTACACAATGTATTAAACACTCCAAGTCCCTTCTAATCTAAAGGACACAGACACCGAGGAAGACGAGTCAGCTACAGATCCCAATTTGTGCTCAAGAGAGGTGGAATATGACAGCACATTGTCACCGGAATGGATGAAGATTAAAAATGCATTTGATGATTTTAATCTCACATTTCCCATTGATCTGTTCGTAAGTAAATGAAAAAGTATATTGTTAAGCATTTCAAGCTGCTTCACATCAAACATTTCAATAGTCGAAAAAAATCGAAACCTTCTGCTGCCCTGGCTACGCCAAGAACGATCGTGAAAAGCTCTGCAAGCCTGTGTGCGAGCCCAATTGTGGGGCGAACAGTGATTGCCAAGCACCAAATAAATGTGTTTGCCGCAAGGGTTTCGTCCAGACATTTGGAAGCGATTTGTGTGTCCCAGAATGCTCGGAACAGAACAAACCGGAGCACAGTACCTGCATTACTCCTTATATGTGGGAGTGCGATTTGGGCTACGCCAAAGTGCAAAAGGCCAAAGGAGAAAATGGATTTGAGTGCAGGCCACACTGCGTCCACAGCTGCTCTATCTATGGCAAATGCGTGGCGCCCAATGTCTGTGAGTGTCTGCCCGGCTATGAATCCATTTTAATTGGTTACGATGCAGATAATAGGATGGCGCTTAAGAACTGCAATCTCATTAAAGGTTAACGAAAAAACAATTATTAAAATCTAATATTTATAAAAATATTTTTTTATAAATGGCATCAAATATTATTGTATAATCTGTATAAAAATAAATAAATAATCAAAATAATAATTACAATAAATAATTGCTTAAAAAATTAAAATATATACACCTGTTTATTTCATGTTTTGAAAAATCGATGATCGGAATTTAACTTATAAAAAAAAAAAAAAAAAACAATAATAATAACTCGCCACAAACTAATATATCTCTACAATTATGTAACCGATCATCATAAATTGCGTTAAATAAATTGATTTACAAAATAAAATCAATCAAGTTAAAGGTTTAAAAAAAATTCCGATTAATTTAAAATTTATTTTTAATTTAATTAAATTAAGTAGGTATTCCAATTTTCAAGTCCTTGGCACCCTAAACACCAGCTTTACTCTTATATCAGAAGTGGAATTTCCAGATTTGCCATTGGATTGGACAGGCTGACGGACATCAAAAAGTCTACCCCACAAAACCAATATAGTCATTTCAGCAAAAACCAAAAATAAAACTGGTCTACTTTCTTTTGTAGCTTTCGCACACATAATCTGGCGCCACTTCGGTCATGCGAAAAGCGTGAAGATTATGCAAGCCTTAATGCAGTTATGAGCATTGACTTTAAATGCCGCTAAGCGCCCAAATGTAGCATAATTAATTGTAATGACAAATTGGCTACGCCAAAAAAAAAAAATAAATAAAAAAAAGTCGAACAAAAAAAGAATTCAAGTTCGTTGCCTAAGTCTTTCGTTTCGTTGGACAGAACCTGTTGGCTCTCTTGACCAACGCACAGCATTGATCTTGTGCTAGGCCAGCGGGAACTGAACTCCGTTGCAAATGGGCATGAGTGTATGAGTGTGTGTATATGTGCGTGCCTGTGTGTGGCATGAGGCAACGGAGAATGGCACGACCCAAAAATAAAAGCCAGAAAACAACAAAAGCAACGAAAGCCAAAGCTAAAGCAAAGTGAATGCAACAAACTGAGACGCGCAGCCGCAATCAATTAGCGCTATGCGATGACGTCGACGTTGACGCTAGCGTCGCTGCTCGCATCGTGCTGCCACATGTGGCTATTGCGTCATGGCGCCAACCAGACCGTCTACTACTACTGACGGTAATTGACTTGCAATTTCTTTTGCGGCAACTTTTCGGTTGCAAAGAAATTTGGCAAAATACGAATGTGTTGCAATAGCTGCTGCCTGTGCTCCAGACAGAGACGACATGCCTCAAAATAAAAGCCAGCTGTAATTTATCAACATTTATCAACGGTGCTTTCCTTGCTGATTGTTAAATGCAATTTGGCCAATAGAAATTAGACATACGAGCCTATGAGAGTACAATTACGCTTAGCTTAAGATAATACATATCTGATTTGCTAATTAGTATTATTTATATAAATGAATTAAAATAATAATTATGACAAGAGCAAACTGTTTTAGTTGTTCTTACTTTATATAATATTAAATTTGATTAATTAATTATTTATATATATATTTTTGTTCTTTTTCATTAATATTAATTATTTAATTTTTTTTTTAAAGCAAAATAATCATTAAATAAATTATTTTAAAATCGTCTTTGTGTAATAAAAAATAGATTTTTATAAAATGTGTCACTACGTATTTCATTCAATTTATTTTAGTCTAACAATAATATGTTAATATAATAATATATAATTTAATTTATATAATCTTGAATTTTTATATTTTATTGATTTTATGTATTTTATATGTTATTTAAATATTATTATTAATTATAGAACATGTTGTTTTATGATTTTTAGTTTAATTTAAAATAGCTTAAAATATATCCTCGTGTTTTGCTTTTTCTTTTGTTTTTTCATCACATCTCAACTTTAACTTATATTTTTATTTTTATTATTTCTATTTTTATGTCTTTCTACACCACATTTTATATGTATTTCTCATTTCGTGCTGTCCACAGAGCACTTTACATATCTTGGGTCATTTGCTCACTTCATTGATTTTAATTACAGACACTCGTTAGCAGTATTTCTGCTCAATATTTCGGCCCGTCGGCCTGTTAATTTTTTTGCTTTTTCCTATATCGAGCTCTCTGCCAATTTTAATGCATTTATAATGTATTACAATTTTTCATTTCTTTTTTGGTCGACGTGAAGGAAGTGTGTTTTGACATAGGAAAAGCCATAAATTTGCTGCATGTCTATTGCTGTATAATTAGCTATATTTATGTCCAAACGCTTTGTAAATAATGAGACAGTTAACACACATTCTAAGTGGAGTGATGTGAAGTGAAGTGGAGTAGAGTGTGGTGTTGTGTTGTTGTTTTGCAATTTTTCTTTAGTTTTTCATGTCTTCTATTCAAAATCGTTGAAAATGTTTTATTTGCTGCAGCGGCTTGAGCAATTGCTTAATTATTTTATGTTTTATTTGCGCCTTTGTTAATTTACGAACGTTTTAGTGCTGCCTAATTACAGTGCGCTCTATATATTTGTATTTTTGTGTTTAACTAACATGGGTTGCTTGAAAAGTTGCCAACCCAGAGATATGAAATGTTGGGCGAACATGAATATAATATAATATAAATATAATTTACATAGGCCACGATTACCAAATTATTTGTTATTTATTATTATTGTTATTATTAATTTTTTTTTGCAATTATATTATATATATTTGTTTTGCATTTCATTTAACTGTATTTATATTTTTATTATAATAGACATTTCATAAAATTTAATTTTTCTTTTCTTTTCTCAAGCAGTCAGCAATTTCAGATAATCAAAATATTTTAAGTTTCTAAATTTACACAGTACTCTGTAATTTCCTTGTTGGCTTTTCTTACACTATATGACTCTAAATTCACTTCGGTCTCATTAATACAAATTTAACTTAGTTTTCAACTGCCTCTCTTGTTGCTACAAACCCAAAAATCAAATTTATGTACGCCTCAGTGCGGCCAAAAGCAGCAAAAACAAAAAAAAAAGAGATATACAACTCCGAAACAAAGGCTACAAAATGTACAACTAGACTCGACTGCATAGCATAATATTTATACAATTTACGCAATTTACACTCATAGAAACAACAACAAGAGCGGCTACAGTAATGCCTAGTATTTGATTGCCAACCGTGTGGCTGTTTGTTGTAATTATGAGCTTCAAATCGCCCTCAATAAGACAGAAATGACTATAAAATAATTAGAGATCTGCAAATGAACAGAGACATAAACAAAGCTAAAATGAGGACAAGCGCGATCACAATCTGAATTTTTGTCTAAGTTTTTCTTCTAATGTTTAGCAGTATTTCGTATGCAATTTACATGAGGAGTAAGTCAATGGGTCAAGAAAAACCCGGAAATCTACAGACCAGACCGCCGTATCTATTGCACACCAAACAGCTGCACCAGCTCCGGAGGCGGAATTACTTATTATGTTAATAAATTGTTTTTCTCTTTTTTGTTAATTTTTGCTTTCTTGTTGCTTTTTTTCTTTTTTTTTTTTTGACTGGTTTTTCTGGCTCGCGAAAGATTTGCATAGATTTACAGTTGCGCTCTGTGGGCCAGTGGCCGTTGGCCATTTCCTTATTTAACAGTCGCAAAGCCTGAAGAGACAATCAATTGACCAAAGCCACAACTTGATTAAGTGCAAGCACCTGTTCAGCTGCCACGCCTCCATGCAAACGGATCAATTGGGCGCAGCATTCAACGGTGCGTGACAATTTTGCCAAGCTAACCGCATAATCCGAGATGCTCACAAACAAAAACCAACAAAATAAGCAAACAAAAACATCAACAAAACAAAATTTGGTTTGAAAGACGCGCCACACCACAAGAGTTCAAATGCTTTTGCCATTGACCTCTTTTCGGGCCGCTAAGTGTCGAGCGAGGGAGGCGGAGAGTGCGGCAGGCTTAGCAGCTGCAGCAAACAATTCAATTGCCATGATGATTATCACTTTCAAATCAAATCAACGAGCGGGCTTTTACTTGCCTCAATGTCATGAAAGGGAAGCCGATTGAAAGGGCCGAGACTGCAGTTAACTTGCTGCTAACCCATTTGGCCTAACAGGTTTTTCCCGGCTCACTAATTGCGAGGCAAGCAGTTAAGTACAAGGCATTACAATTAAACGCCAAAGCAAATTGAGATAATGTTAATACTTAGTGCAGCTCTATTTACAAATATTCTTAAAAATAATATTATTATAAAATTTCACAATCGATTTACTAGGTTTTATAGTAAAGTTCAATATGCAATATTTTCATGTCTATAATAACACATTTTCAATAATATTTTAAGCGATTGTTATCTATTTTTGTAACTTCTAGATTGCTGAATATTTCCAGCTTGAAAGAAAGAAAATACATAAATCTAGGTTATCAATTTTCTAAAAATACACATAGTTAACACAAAGAAACTGAATTCCAACTATATTATATATATAGAGCTTTCCAGAAGAAATATATGTATGGGGCATGACAGAAACTATTTTTCGCTGTTCGAAGTGATGAGCATCGACATTCTTTATATATCCTGAACAAGTATAAAATATGCTTATATGTTTATTATTATATCTATATATATATTTAGCTAACTAAATAAAAAAAATTTAGATGAATATATATTCCTCTATAATGACTTTCAAAATAAATCGAATTGCCCTTTATTTATTTAAGATTATTTCTTCTGTGCACGCTAATGATTTTTATGCATTTCATGATTATGTAGCATACGTAAAAGTAGTCTCGATTTTTCCCATTACTTGCCAAAAATTTAAAATAAAATATCAAAGCAGCCAAACACACAATGCATACCAAGTTGTAGACGCAGTCACAGTTACTTGGGCACTTTGCCAGACAGTTAACTTGGCCAACTAACCGCAACAACTGAACTGAACGCCGAACGACCTTGACCAGAAACGCAATGAACCCTCAACGCGTCGCATCGGGCGACCATTACAAAAAAGAGGAAGAGGATCAAAAAAAAGAAAACTAAAATGATGGGAACTACCAAAAAAAAAAAAAAAAACTTGAACCGTTAAAGCTTAAAGAAAAGAGTATTGTTCATGTCACATAAAATGTCATAACTGTCAGGTTTGCGACTCGGGCTCAGCCTCGTGCGAGAGATGAGCTGCCAGCAATTGCTACGATATGGAAACGAAATGTCGAATGGCGACCAAACACTTGCCAAAAGACAATTAATTGTTACACAAATCGGCGTTAAAAATAAATTGGAAAATGCTAATGCGATTTGTGAAGATGCCGACAATAAAAAAAAAGAAAAATGTATATACACAGTATACACAGTATACACAGTATATACATATATGATTAATCGACACCTGTCTCGCATTTGAGTCTATTGTTGACAATAAAGATATATAAACTAAACGAATCGGCATACAAGCATTCGTAATAATTTATGTAAAGCCGCCTATAAAGGCGTAAGTGCATAAAGATATAAGACAAGGTCAGGTCGCGTGACGCTTTCAAATCTGACAAAGATCAAAAATAATATTCGTGAAAATAAAAGATGAACCTATATAGATATATATTTGTATAGATATATATTTACTTATGTATACGCGTTTTATATATATATTTATATCTATGTAAGGCTTGTAATTAATTCAAGGAAGCGTGTGTAATTGTGAGGTTGGAATTAAGACAATGACGCTTATAAGCACTCGCAGCTGTCTATCAAGAGGCAGACAAACAAACACTTGGCGCCCCCATGTGAGCTCATGACATAAGATGCGGCACGTCTAACGGCAGCCTCCAGTTGCTCTCTCTTACTCACTGACTCACTCTCTCTCTTTCTCGCTCTTTCTTTCACTCTCAACAACACTCACCTAATGTGCCTCTCTCTCTCTCTCTCTCTCACACTCTTTAACAGAGACTTGTTGCAGGCATATCGAACTACAATATGTGGTCAAGACATGCAAGCAATGCGAATGAAACTAAATCGAAAGTTGCATGCAACAAGCAGCCATGAACATATGTATGTTTACATGACGTACAGATACCCTGTATGCGAAAGACTAGAAACAGCAGAGAGTAGATAATTAAAGTTTTTGTAATTTTCATAGGATTATTATATATGAACAACAAAAATTAAATATCTAACAAAGAGTAAATGATTCTATTACTATTAAATACCTCTTTCTAAACTGCTAATAGTTCAATATATAATTTTCATAGGTCTCTATACTTAATCATACATAAATTTTCCTCACTTGTAGCTCCTTTGGTTTCCCACCAACAAATATATACCCCATAAGACTTCATTTTAATGGGTATCTGAACCGATCCTCTCGTAACAGCTGTGCCACTCGCACGGCGCGCCTCTCTCTCCGCTTCTCAGACATGCCGCACAGCACGGCATGTGAGACCCATTGACATAATAACGAGGAAGGCAACCAAAGTAAGACTTTAAACTCTGTCGGCGACACACAACTGGGGCGTCAATTACAGCGACCCACAATCTGAAATTGAAACGAGTTGCGAATGTGTTGCCCCAAACATGTTGTCAGTGGGTTAGGTTATGGTTGTTGACCACACACTCATACATTCGCATATGTGACACAACTGAAACACAGTCAAATGACCGAGTGACACACTCTTCCACTCTCGCTCTCACTCTCACTCTCGCTCTCGCTCTCGGTCTCGCTCTCATTTGGGTGGGCAAACGCTTTCTCATAATTTTTGGCCAGCTGGTCAAGTGAAGGTAGCTTGCAAATGCAAAAGTAAAAGGATTGCAGCATTAAACACAATTGAAATTGCAATTGGAATTGAATTTGGAGTTCGATTTCGATTTGCTGCCCAAATGACAGATGACAGCCTGACATTCGTGATGCATCAGTAAATTGGGCGCGCCAAAAAACATGATAGAGTTGACATCCAGGCAAACTGCAGTGAAGCCCCAAAACATATCAAAACACAGTCGTATATATACATATATAACTATTCGATATCATTTTACGCTGACTTCGATTTGTTTTTCTTGAAATATAATACTTGAAATACTTCAATGCATAAGCTCCTGATGTTGTCAATTTTTTTATCCAACAAAGCCTGCTTTATTTATATTGAAAAAGACTTTTGTTGTTTTATTACGATTTACGTTTGTCTTATTTATAAAAAATAAAATAAAAATAAATAAATAAGATAAATAAACAAAAACAAAAACGAAAAAATATATATATATACATATTGTAGATTTTCAACTCATGCTAACTACACACATGTAAATCTACCTTGATGTTTCGGGCTTCATAATACATAGTTGCCAAAAAGTATTCTTTTGATTAATATATATAATAAATATACAATATATACATTTTTGAATTAATATTGCCCTTGCTTGTATTTGTTTAACTTTTGTTTAGAAATTGTGATATATTTTAGATTTTCATCTCTTGCTACAACTTCTCATCTATTTTGTCGTTCCTAACCTAAAATGGCCACAAAGTATATTATTCATACTCGAAAAAACCTGTTGCTTTTCATTCAATTCTTAAATTTTATTAATTTGTCCTCGGGCATTATATGATCTAGTTTATGCAGAGATCTTAGACAAATATAATAGCCATCGATATATTTGTATATGATATTTGAAAACTAGATTCATTATGCAAATATATTTAAGAGATAATACTTCGGTTTATAATTCATATAGAAAAAGTAGGTCAGTAGAAAGATAATTCTCTAATGACTGAGAGCAATATTAATTTCTATGATTTTAAAGAGAAATTATCTATATGCAATCTAAATTGATAGAGCTCAGAAATCCACTTTCCATTTCTAATAAAAAATTTTAACAATTCTAACTTAACAGTACTATTATATATGTTCATATTATCATCACATTTTATGCTATTTTTGTAGTTTCCTTGCATTGCGGGTCTTATTCAATTGCCCACAAATAAATGTGAGTTTTTATTGTTGTAAACGACTTGAGAAACCACCAAAGCAGCAGCAATAACAACAACAACAACATCAGCAAGTAGCAGCTGTCGGTAGTCGAATTAAACAGCAAAATGGCACGCATCCATAGAGCTAACTGTGCCCGCTTCCACCTCTGCAACCACCTTCTGCTTCTCCTCCCCCTTCAAACCAGTCCCTCTCACCTTGCCGCCAAGTCTCTGATTGCAACTGCTGCATTTCAGCGCCGCTTGCCACTTGGCTGCCTCGAGTTCGCGCCTCCGAAAAAAGGCAAAATACAACAACAACAAAATACAAAAAAATAAAAAATAAAGAGAAAAAAATATACACAAACAAGCAACACAACTCGACTCTGGCCGAACGAACCATTCACCATTCGCTGCATGTGTTTTGGGGCGATTGCGATTATGATTATGCTATAGTATATAGTATTATTGTTGCGCTTGCTGCTGTTGTTGTTGTTGCTGTTGCTAGACTTCGGGCTTACTGTGTTCGTCGTCGTTGTCTTCGTTTCATTCATTCGCTTTGCCTTTTTGACTGTTAGTTAGAGTATAAAAGTTCGGGCTGGCACTGCAGTGGGCATCATTAAACCGTTAACCATCGAACAGTGTGGAGTGGTACGGAACGTGTAACAGAGTTTGGTGCATAGAGAGAATCCTTCCATAATCATTCCATAATTTATTAACGAAATCTGAATCGCAAGACGATTGCAATCGTTCGGGCACAGTTCGGTTTACAGATCGACGGATAAGCAATAATCCTCGACAAGGATATTTAACGTCAACATCATGAAGTTGATGGTAGGTACCAAGAAGTTCAGCGTGTGCAGTGTTGTGAAGTGTTTCAAAAAATTCGACCTATATATTTAATCAGCAAAAATAAAGATCACAGAAAGTCTTTTTCTGTACAAATTTGGCTACAGAATCTAATTTTGAATACAAAATATTCTTCGATTTATTATACTTTCAAATTAATGCAAGCCAAAAAAAAAACATTATATTTCTATTGGCTTAAATAAAAAAAAAAAAGGTACAAGACGAGGAAACGTATATATTCATAGCATTTTTATACATATATATATTCATGTATTTATATATAAAACTAAAAATCTTTTATTTTCCCGAATACCTAAATATTGAAAACAGGAATTCCAAAATTTATTCGCTCTTCAACTAAAGCCAAGAGAAGGTCTTAGTAATCTCGCAATTCAAGCAAAAATCTCTTTTACAAAATTCTGGATACTAAAATATTCAAAAAGAAAAATTAATACACAAATGTACAATGAAAGAAAGCATTAGAAATCTTCTTAAAAAATGCTACAACTTTCCAACAGGTCTTTGAGCAGTTCAAGCTTCAGCTAAACACTTTCAATATGAAGACCTCATTCAATCAATCCTTAGTAGAGCTTTCCTCATGTTCCCTACCAATTTATTCCCCCTCACCATAGCGTACAGCGACAACGCTGGGTCTGGTGCTGCTGCTGGCCACCAGCTACGCCCAGGCTGGCGAGGAGAAGAGCGAGGCTGCCGAGAAGACAGCAGCTGAGCCGTCGGAGAAAAAGGCTGAGGAATCAGCAGCAGCCGCTGATGATACCACCAAATCGAAACGTGGCCTGCATCATTATGAGGATTACCATCATCATCATGTGCCGCACTTCCCGGTGCATGAGGAGAAGACACTGACCGTGATCAAGAAGGTGCCAGCGCCATATCCCGTCGAAAAGATTGTCCATGTGCCAGTGGAGAAGCACGTTCATGTGCCCGTCAAAGTCAAGGTGCCCAAGCCATATCCCGTCATCAAGCACGTGCCCTATGAGGTTAAGGAGATCGTGAAGGTGCCCTATGAAGTGCCAGCGCCATATCCCGTCGAAAAGAAGGTACCCTACCCCGTCCATGTGCCCTACGATCGTCCCGTGCCCGTCAAGGTATTGCGTTTGCCTACTAACAAAACTTTTAGAGATATTCTAAAGACCGTTCTGTAACTCCTCTCTAGGTACATGTGCCCGCACCCTATCCCGTTGAAAAGAAGGTCCATGTGCCAGTCAAGGTACATGTGCCCGCTCCGTACCCCGTCGAAAAGATTGTCCACTACAAGGTAGAGAAGCACGTGCCTGTCGAGAAGCCGTACCCCGTCGAAAAGGTCGTCCACTACCCAGTCAAGGTGCCCGTTGAGAAGCCCGTGCCCCACTATGTGGACAAGCCAGTGCCCCACTATGTGGACAAACCAGTGCCAGTGCCCGTGATCAAGAAGGTGCCAGTGCCCGTCCATGTGCCCTATGATCGTCCCGTGCCCGTTCATGTTGAGAAGCCAGTGCCCTATGAGGTGAAAGTACATGTGCCCGCACCCTATCCAGTGATCAAGGAAGTGCCCGTTAAGGTTGAGAAACACGTTCCGTACCCCGTCAAGGTGCCCGTGGAGAAGCCCGTTCATGTTCACATTGAGAAACATGTGCCCGAATACCATGAGAAGCACGTCAGCTACAAGGAGCCCGAGTTTGTGCACAAGCACATCGAGGAGGATCATCATTATCATCATCAGGAACAGCATCATGAGCCCATCCATCATTCATCATATTCGGCACCCATTGAGGAGCATCATCATGAAGAGCATGAGGTGCAGCATGATTTTAATGACTATCATGATTATCATTCATATCACGGTTACTAAAATTGGTGAATGAACATTTCTTTTTCTCTTCTCTCTCTCTCTCTCTCTCTTTTTCACTCTCTTTGCAGCATTGAGAATATCGGTTATGAACGGTAACGGTTATGAGAATGGATATATAGCTAAACTGAACAAAAAAACGAAAAGAAAATAGAAAAATATCTAAACTAAAAAACATTCACAACCATTCAGTAACAATCCAAAACAAAGTTCTTCCATATCATATACCCAAATACCCAACATTCCAATTCCACAATTGCTATATAGAACGTGATAACGATAGAGATTCTTTGAAACCCTAAATTTTACAATGTGAACAATATGTGACACGAAACGAACTTACTTAGATTTTATGAACGAATTTTAGCTTAAGCCATAAAAACAAAAGGAAAACCCAAGAAACGTTGACGAAACTATCCCGTGAGATCTGTTATGAGAAATTTTGAAGACGATTAGACTTAGACTTTAAGAAACAAAACAAAAAGATACAACACATTTGGGCTCGCCCCCAAACACATCCACTCAGAACAACGACTAAGAGAAAGTTTATGAAACTAGACCCTAAAGCAACAACCACAACAACACATACACCACATATAACAACCTCTCACCAGGATCGTATATATATTGGATGTGTTGTTGGACTTGGCTGTCACTCTCTCTCTCACTCGATCGCGAATGATATAACTGGGTACAACATCTGACGATGTGGTTGCTGCTGCTGTTTTTGTCCTCCAGCTGCGGCTACTCCTCCTTCTGCTCTGGTCCATCTGAACTGTGCACCCGGTTCTGTTCGACTCGATATGATATTTGAGATCTGATAAGCGTGTGATAAGACTTCTGTTATAGTGTTTAAGTGTCTACTCTAGCTATGCATGCGCATAACATATTAATATACTCGTATATATATAATATATCTATATATATATAAAAGATAGTTAAGGCAGGCAGGCAGCCGTGCAGTCGCCTAATTAAGTCAGTTTGTAAACGAACGTATTGTATTATTTTTGTAATATTTTTTGCTATATAGTTTTTAATGCAACCTAAACAACCACTATCTATAGTTTTGCTAAATGTAAAAGCTGTCGAAACTGATTTATAAAAAGTACTTAATTTACCAAATAATATTTTTTTGTCTCTGTAAAAACAAATACACAACCAACCAACAACAAAAAAATCAATGAAAATGAAGCTGATGAATATGTTAACAATAAAAACGAGAAGAATCAAGTGATCCAAACTAAAATCAACCTGCTGTTTTCTTTCATTAAAAAAATATAATAAAATAAAATAAAATAAAAATAAAATAAAATAGAATATACTATAAAAAAATTAAAAATTAATAAAACATATGTAAAATTTGAAAAAAAATACAAAAATTTCAATCAAATTAAAAATCTATTTATATATAACAAAAAAAATATAAAATTCAGCATACATATAAGCAACCTTTAAATAAAAATTTCGAATAATCACATGAATAAGCTATTCGCTCAAATGTTAGGAAAAAAAAATAAATAAATAAAAAACAAATATTAAACAATAATATAAAATACATAAATAGTAAATTAATTCTTTGATTGCAATTCTATAGTTTTTATACAGTATTAATATTATACATTTTTTATAAAAATAATATGTATTAATCTTACTAAATAAATTATTATTCATATTTAAAAATTATTTCATTAGGCATTTATTCGGTTTGGGTTTTCCTCTACATTTCTTCTCCCTAGCTATCAGCCAACTCCAAACGAACCTCGCTTAACATAGACCCAACTCAGTGAGTTGCTCAACAGGTTAACGAAATTGTGCATTATAATGCACT
>NW_022046445.1:3109-14981 GCF_001654015.2 Drosophila navojoa | reverse complement strand
ACCCAACTCAGTGAGTTGCTCAACAGGTTAACGAAATTGTGCATTATAATGCACTGCCGTTTTGTTTATCTAATTTTCAAAATGGGGTAAACAGTGCCTGGCATTCATAATTGCATATTCAAAGTGTCTAGCAGCGCCCACTGAGAGGGTGATCAACATGTTTATTATTACATTTGCCACACTATGTTTTTATCATTACGTTTTCCATGCCACAGCAACAACAACACCGGCTACAACAACAACAACAGCAACGACAACTCGCTGACGGCACTCGCGTCCATTTCCTAGCGTTTATTTTGTGGCCAGGCATTACTTTTTATTAGCACCGACCACCGATTTGCGTGTGGTTGCTGTGATACCCTGTAGTCTGAGTAGTCGTGGTGGGTATACAGTTATCAATGAATTATTGGGATTATGTACATATATATGTTCAATCAGAAATATGTAAATTTAAATACAAATCTAAGAAATATAAAAAAATTAAAATATAAGCACCTTTAAATTGCACCATGATTTCTTTTAAGAATTTAAATCTACATCTTATATATATATATTTTTTTTTTTATTTCCTTTTCTTAAGCCGTTACTTCTCTTGTGCATTTATCGCTTTTATAAATATATTTTTTTACTTATTTATTTTTTTTTTTTTAATTAACAAGAAACTAATAAAAAAGTACTTTATTTTCATTTTTAATGTTTTCACAAAAAACAAAAAAAAAAGGATTTTAAAACTCATATAAATGAATAAATACAAAAAAGTTTTAAAAATAATATAAAATATAGGACGACATATTTTACGTAAAAATTTATATAGAGAGTCAATTAACCCATCAATTACAGGGTAACTGCTAGTCTTGGCTTTGGCAGCCATCAACTTTAAATAAGGCCTGCGGCTGGCATGTCTTTGCCTGTGTTGGCGCTCTATATACATATATATGCACAATTATATGTTTGTATGTATATCTAAAGATTAGGTTTCAATTTGCATTTCGGTTTCATTGAAGCTGCAATGCTGCTGCAATTTCCAGGCAAACTAAGTGGGCCATAGATTTATCACGTTTTCCTTAGTCGGTTTGTAGGACATGTGCTCCTAACCGATATTTGAGACAAAAGCGCAAAAACGTGTTGTGAAACCAAAGCGAAATGAAAAGTGTACAGAGATCGTTCAGACATTTAGCTAAAGCCGGACTCTGGCTCCGTTTTATTACCATATTGAGGCTAACTCTCTTGGTGGTTAGTTGTGGATATATCAGTTAGTGGTAACTTTTGTTTATGTAACTGTAACTCTAACTGTAGCATTTGCAGTTTATGGATTATGCAATAAATAATCAACACACAATAGCCAGTGCCTGCCTGCCTATTGCTGCTGCTGCTGCTGCTGTGTTGTAATCTTTCTCCTCAATAGAATGGCCAGCCATAAAATCTGGCTAATGGCTTTTTCAGTTAACTCTTTGCGGGCTCACATCAATATGTTGGCTTATAAAAGATCTAGCTATTTGAGCTCTGACGGCCTAAATCTGATTATTCGGCTAAAGGTAAATGTAAAGTTAAGTGAGGCTACCGATTAATTTGTACAAAAAAGGAGGAGGAACTATCGAACGTTATAAAACTAGTACTCTATTTAGTATGAGCGAATATATATTTTAAATTTTAATCGATCACCCAATACATTTACTTACTTACTTACTTTCTTCTATTTTTATGAAATCATTGGAATTAAAATCACAAAGCCAACACGAATTTAACAAAAATTTAAAAAAGAGGCTCCTTAAAAAATAATAATATAATTATAATAATAAAACAAACAAAAAATAAATAAATAATTAAAATAAAAATAAGTAAATAGCTGAAGAACATTTACTAAAAATTATCAATTTTATGTAACATTTAATTTATAATCAAATATTAAAGCAGGCACATGGATTTTTGTATAATAATTTAAATATTTTTAATATGAAAGACTCTTTAGCTCAGCTAAATCATATTTGAAAGCTCAACCCCTGCTGGTCTAAAGAACTCCCTGATATAACCTGCTCAACCTTGAGAGAAGCCCTTTACGGCGTTGTCGAATGCCCAAACTAGGCCAGCCATGGTGGTTAGCCAAAAACTAAGTTACACAACCGCTGCACCACCGCTGGCTGACTGGCTGGCTGGCTGGCTGTCTAGCTGTCTGGCTGGTTGTCATAATAGTCAACGCCTTGTCTCACATTTAAATGGACGTACAATAAAAGACCATAAAAAAATACAAATAAAAAGAAAACAAATGAAAACCGCACAAAGCATTGGCTCCGGCATGGTCAACGCTAATGGGCAGTCATTGACACCGCCATTTTCTTGGGTGGTGCTGCTGGTGGTGCCATCCATTGCACCATGCGGCGTTTCGCTATTGTGGCAAACCGAAAATTTGCATTTGCATGCCCCAGGAAAAATTAGCTGCTTTTTTGTTATTTTCTTGGAACTTTTGTGGGTCACTCTAGACCAGGCAAACAAACGACCTGCATATACACTATAAAAAAAAAAAAAAACACACAAGTGGTGCTATATGTGAATGTGTGTGTGTGTTATTTTTCGTAACAGTTACTATTTGTGGCTTTATTTAAATGATGTCAGAGCCAAAGCCAAGCCAGAGCCGCTTTTGGCGGCAGCCATGTGGAAAGTGAATGCGGGAAATATTCGTCGACATGCGAGTTTTTCTTTCTTTCAATCTTTACCGCCCCGCCAATAAACATATGCGAGTGCGTGTGTCTGTATGTGTGTGTGTGTGTCTTTCTACTGGATTGGTCATTATAAGCCAGTCAGTGGGCCAACTTGTGATGGAGTGCGGGCTAAGAGGGAGTTGCAATGTCTTGGCAATTCGAATATTGCGACGCGTAATCGCCGCCAATTTGACGGAAAATATTTGAAATGTTGTGCGGTTGTCTCTCTCTCCATCTTTCTCTCTCTCTCTCTCTCTGTGTTTGTGTGTGTGTAAATTGAAATCGAAAATAACAAAATTAATAACAAGCTTTTGTTTCGTTGCGAGTTTTAATTGCTGCATTTGCGTTGGATAAGAGAAACGAACTATTCGTGCGGTAATGCAATATTAGCTATGTATATAATCAATGCGTCTAAAATGGAAGGAAGATATGAATGCATAAGGAATATGCGTAAGAGATTGATTGCTTTAATTTTCAGGAAGGTTTTATAAGAGCTAACGAGACAATAGAGAGTGCAATGCCTAGAAATATTAAAAAATACAATTGCTAAAAAGCGCCAATATTTGAGAATAGTATTTATGTATAGACATAAAGTATATAAATATATAAAGACCTAACTCTGATTGAGCTAAAAATAATAATAATATGCACAGAAGAACTCTTAGAGTATTATAAGAAATAAGCAAATATTGATAATCAAGCGTAAAGCAATTAAAAATTATAAATAAAATATTACTCACTTTATGTAGGGTATATTTGCAGGAATATGGTATTTGGCACCCACATCAAAATCCTTTTCAGAGCGCAAAACAGGCGGCTTTATCCCAGAATATTTTTCGCTGCAAATGAACAAGCAAATATAAATTAATAAGTACTGATTAATTATAAGCCATAATCCCTTACCGTAAATTCCAATAGTGGCAATTCATGACGCGCTTATTAGCATTGCCGCTAAAGACATCGTAGCGCCAATTGTCCAACGACAAGGCAAAGGGCAGAAAGGCCACCTACGGAAAAGTAAATATGTATATGAATAATCATATTATACAATATTCATTCATCATGCACACACTCACTTTGTCAATAGCCATGGTAAATAGATAATTAATGTCATAGCTCGACTCGTCCAGCGATCGCTGCAGCAGACCCAAAGTTTGCAAATGCTTTGGCGTGGAGACGGACAAGCCGATTGCATCGCCCACAGCCTGATGGAAAGCCGGATTGGCGCCATTGCGAAATACTTTGGGCAGATGGCGATACTGCAGAAAATATTGTATATGCGCCATCTCATGGTGCACACTAACCAAGCTCCGTTGATTGATGTCCGTGCACATTTTAACACGAAAATCGTGACGATTGCAGAAATCCCAGGCGGATGGCTCGCATAGGACACGCCTATCGAGCGGCTGCTCGAACAGGGAATTTCTATAGAATTCTGGTCCTACTGCTGACATATTGATGGACGTGAAGAACTCCTCGGCCAGCTGGAACATTAACAACGGCGTATAGCCCTGCTCCACCATGCGTGGCGTGACATCGATGAGCTTGCGACCCGGATACGGTATCAATATGTCCAGCACATTCGACCACGACTGCCCGTACATATTGCCCAATATATGCGAGGGTATAGGCGCAATGCGATTGATACGATCCGGTCCATAGTAATCCCTCAGCTTGCGACGCACATACGAATGCAGACTTTCGTAGAGCGGACGTATCTGCTCCCAAACAATGTCCATGTCCTGACGGAAATTGCCCGATTCATAGGCCAAGAACCAATACTCGCCTCCATTGCTGACATCTGCAAAATATGCGGGCTTAATTACAAACTCTTAAAATGTATAAATTTAATTACTATTTGCAGCTGCCACATCCTGCATCACATCAATCAATTGCTCGTAGTTATCGCGCATGCCACGGCCCGCCTTGCGATGATACTCCACCCAGGTATGCTGCAGTTCATCCCAATCCCTGCTCTTAGCCATAATATCCTTCAGATGCGGTATATAATGCAAGTCGCATTGAAATGGCTGCTGATAAGCGCAAATGCTGGCATCGTTGTACAGGAAAAGCATTTCGTTTAACAAGCGATTATACTGTGGAGTAAAACAGGTTATTAATAGATCATTCAAGTATATTTTGATTTTGATATACAGGGAAAACTTACTCTGTCTAAAACGTCCAGGGATAGCGAATTGGGTCCCACTTCAGATTGCAGCATTAGCTGTCTATATAAACGACGATCAAATATGAGATCCTTGTTAATACGCTTCGATTGCTCGGCCGTTATGCGCTGGTACTCCACATAGCGCTGTTGAGCGTTGAGCTGAGAGAAAGTATTGAATAATTTACGAAATGACCAAATTAATATATGTAATTAGAATCGACCTGACAAAATTAAAGTTTTTATGGAAATATAATTAAAATCGAGTATTTGTGAATAGACTTGACTACATATATATTTTAACTCTTTATGTTTAATTTTATTATTATTGTATAGTTGATGTTGTGTTTCGAGACCTCTTGAAACTCGTAATACAAAAGCAAATTTAGTGTCAGTTATACTAACCAAATGGGTTTCGCAGACAATAAACACAAGAAAGAGTTTATTCAACCAAATTTTAACAGAAATTTTATATTCAGCTTATTTTCAATTAGCAGTTATTTTATACATTCTCCTCTTCTAATATAAATATATGCCGTAATACCTCTTATACTGAAAAAAAAAAAATCTATATATATAGAGTTATACCACATATAACTTCCCTTGCCAATTCGATCATCTGCATATATATTTTAAACTAAACAACATCTTTGCTTCAAGCACATAAAGTTTTGACCCAAAAACGTGCTGTAAAAGTCTCAGAGTGACATTGGCAAATTAGCCTGAGAACTTCGCCAGGCAAACGACCTTGACTATGCTGTATGTATAACGTTTGTCTGTGTGCGTGAGTGTGTATTTTCGTTCGTGAAAATGTTGTGTTTGCCACTTCAAGCAGGCTGCCAAGCTGCATAGACATTCAATCTCAAGCTGTTGTAAGATCGCGTGCCGCAGCAACTCGATTTCAACTACGACAATTACAATTTCAAGGGTATGGGTTTGTACGTGCATACCCCACTAACAAAACTTACCGCTTCCGTTTGCGTATAATCATTGACGTTCGTCTCGAAATTCCATTGGGCCGCCACATTGGCGGTGCACTCGAGCGAACCCTTTTGGTCCGTTTCGACCAGCAAATTGCGCAACTTCTCCAGCTCCTGCTGATAGCGACGATCCTGCTGATATCGCTGACGTTCCTGATAGCCCTGATTCAAGTTGAAGCGATCCTGATTGGATTGATAGGGACTCTGAAAGCGATTGCGATCGTTGCCCACAAATTCTACATTGCCATTATTCAGATATGGATCATTCAGATTGTTGTAGTTGGCATTCACATTTGGATTGGGATTATAGACATTGTAGTTCGGCTGATCGTTAAAGTTGCCATAGTTGCGTTCGGTGCTGCTCGATGTTGGTCCATAATTGTGATTCGCATAGCGATTATCTTGGCCACGATTCCCCTGCTGATCCGCACTGAAGGGTGAATCATCGACGCGATCACTGAAATTCAATCGAGGTGTGGGATAGGCGTACCCCAATCGCATGCGCTCATCATAGGTCTGACCGTACTGCAAATGAGACCGATTAGAGAGTGCTTCATCAATTAATGCAAAAATGTTTAATTACTCACCCTAAAGTCATCCAGCCCATCATCGATGCCACTGCTGCTGCTCCCGCCTTCATTCTCCGCATAGGGCGGTCCATAACGCTGGCTGCGATCGCGATCGGCTCTCAGCTGGGCGGGAGTCGTTGCCACATTGGGCGTGTAGCCATTGTAGAAGATCTCCGGCTGTGGTGTGGGCAAATTAAGTTGGGGATTAGCTAGACCCATGCTCCACAGTGTGGAGCTTATGATAAAGAGACAATGCCACATATTCGTTTATCATGCAATGCGATCTATATAAGTACTATATATAAAGTTGATATTTAACACACTTTCAAGGTCAGCGCGCAGTGCTTATTAAAATCTTTCACAAGCAATTAACAATTTTAATTACAGTTCGTTTGACATTATCTCAAACGCATAAATAGCTCATGTGGGCTATACATATATAAAATAGCTGATCACGCGAAGAATGAATACTTTATGGGGTACAAAGAAGTTTGAATTGCTGCGTTTAGGTTTACCATTGAATGGGTTTTGACCTTGAAAAAAAAGGCAGATTAAATTTTTTCTCGAGGTAAACAATATTTTATTTATTATTTTGGCCACGATACTTTTTCAATTTTCCACTGCTGGAGATTTAATTATTTGTTATAATATAACAGCGTTTTTTTTTAATTTATACAAATTTTTATATAAAAAATAAAAATAATATATTCTTATTTTTTATTTCATTAAATTATTAAATAGCTTTTAGGCATTAAATTCATGTTTGTGCTTTCTATTCACTTTTATTTTATTTGTTAATTTATTCTATTAACTTTTGAAATTATAATTTCACACAGCTTTGTGGATTTCTTATATATTATTTTTTCCCAATGAAAATCGGTTGAAATTATTTTTATTATTTCCCATTGTGGGTATTGAGATGTAAATACAATACTTTTCGTAAGCTGCGTTTAGGGATAGCACTATTTTCGATTTTTGAGGTCACTTTCTGTTTCGGAATATTTCGGAGCCCGTACACCCACGTAACGTCACGTAACGCGTCTAAAACTCTACTGACTTGAGTGTAAGAATTTTTTTCGAAATTACTTTGCAACTTTTTTTTTGTATTATTTTGTTTGTGACTCGAAAATGAATTCAAATTTCAACGAAGCGACGTCGCAGTTGCAATCCGCGTCGCAGTCGGCGTCGCTGCCGAGTCTACCTGCGATGTTCCCTACATGTTGTGTGAGATAAACGCAATTAGCACTGCGACTGCGATAGCTGAGCAGTTGACGTCGCAGTTAACGACAGCAATAACAACAACAATCAAATCAGCCATAAGCTTGGGAACACAATAGGCAACAAGTTAAAGTGTCTATGTGTTTGTGTGTGTGTATGTAAATGTTTTTGCATGCATGTTTGCAATTATAAGGGAGGGTGAGGGCATGTTAAACGAATATACAAATACATATGTACATACTTACATATACATATATACGAGTTTGCAAGTACAACTCCGAGTACTAATCAGTTAAAAAAAAAAGGTTTAGCCGCATAATTATGGCGAGTGTGAGAAAGTACTCAGGTTATAAAATGAATGAGTCGTTCATTTTAGGCGGCGCCCACTCAAAAGTTGACACTACAATTTTAGTACACATATGATTTATAAAATTAACACTTTTTGTTTGTCAACAATTCGAAAGCCAATTAATTGCGTGTTTTAATTTCGCGCACGCACTTAAGTGTGACCGCTTCGCGCTCATTAAAGAATACCAAGAGAAAAGAAGCTTCTGCAATTAATAAAGTATCGATACCAATTAACGAGAATAACAACCATAAGCGAATGCAAGTGTTAGCTTTTATTTTTTTGTCTTTCTTATTCTTTCTAATTTGGCTACTCGATACTTAAAAATAAAAGAGTTAAACATAAAAACTAGCAAAATACATTAAAGTAATTTGTAATGCTTGTTTATACTGCCGCAGTTGCAGTCAGCGTCGGCGTCGCTGCTGCAGTCAGTGCGAATCTAACTGAAAATGCAAAAACGCCTCACTTTGCGGCCCGTGGAATGTCACTCTTGACCTAGGCGCATGTGAAAAAGTGTTTTGACTCATCGTGCGACGAGAGTGGGGGGCGTATGCATGCATGTGTGTGTAAAATTAATGATTGCAGCGAAGATCAATTGTGGAGATAAAGCGAGAGAGAGATGAGAGAAGGTGCTAACTAAAGGGGTGATATGAGTAAGACTGATTGATGCTTTGATTGCCCCAATGGCATACAAATAAACAGGTAAGCATAATAATATAAATTAATAAATACATATGCATATATATGTATGCATATACGTGAATTAATGTGCATGTATGTATGTACATGAATCACTGTGTAATTAGTTCGGGATCTCTAGTTTCTTTCCACAGAAATGAGCTCATAAATAAGCACTCATACACTTGCAGTCTGGAACAGATCAGAGCTTTGTTAAAATACCCTGCTCTACAAGTAATTGATTTTAAAAGGTAGATATGCGAATTTGATTATTTTGTTGTCTATATAATTTTCTTTGGCACTTATTATCAATGTTACATTTATAGTATTATGTATTAATTTGTTACAGGATTTTTGTTAGTCAGATAGCAGACATATTCTTACTCATTTATTTTTATTTGCTGTATAAGGTCACTTTAAAGTCAGATACATTTCCTTAACTTTCAATGTACTTTGCGGCAAGTAATATCTAAAAAATTGGAGCGTATATAAAATGCTCTAGAGACGGATGTATGTGGTATTTCGTAGTCTCAGTAGTACATAGAATATTCTTAGATATAACATACTTTTCAGAAAAGTCTACAGCGTATCTTCCAATCAGGCATGCTTGACCTATTTCACATTTGCTTTGGATTACTGCAGTTCAAGGTCGCATATTAAGTACTTCAAGTGATCTTAGGTGATATACATATATGTATATCTATCTAGTCATACCTTAAGTACACACTTGTTGTGAATACGAGACAGCTAGCTGCAAAGCGTGGGAAAATAATTATAATTAAGAGATATCTGTTACTAATTGATCCATGCACTTCTATGAATAATCTTAAAGCTAACAATTTTTTATTAACTATTTACTTTATTCCAATTATCAGTTGTGCGCGTAGTCATAATGAATTGCATTTTAATTATAGTGGGTTCTTGCTTAATTTGTATTTTTAGAAGTTTTCCGGGTTTCCTCTCAGCTATTCGCAAGTTAATACTAATTTAGTTTGTGAATTGAACAACGTGTACTTACTTTCGACTTAACTAACTGAACTAAGCTATTCGCTAATTAACTAAGATGTTATTAATTCATTCATTACGCGAGTGTTGCGCCCAGCTAAGATTACCTGAATATTATAAATGTTATTCCTATCCATATCTACATATAGCCAAGCTAAAATTTGATTCAATTCAGTCAACACTGAGCATTGCATACTTTTCGCTGCAGCATTAAAGCCAACTTTCCCACCGCATACGTTTAGGCAAAAAATAATAGCTAAATGTACTAACAGCCTCCAAATGCCACATTTAAAATATTCGACTTAAATTTTAATATCATTTCAGTCAAACAGAGTGATGCGCCTCAATTGTGTACTAAACGATGGACAAAGAACCACTGAGGACAGCAGACAAACTTGAGAAGGAATTAATCAATGTTATTAACAGAGGGATACAGTATTGAAAGCTCTTATCCAGGAGAAGCCATTAAGACAGAGAGAGAAAGAGAGAGAGGCTATCCATGTATGCGTGGAACTCACTGTAAGCTGAGTGGCCATTGTCTTTGTGTGAGTTCACTACAGGGATTGCAGCACTAGTATAAATGTATTATCCGAAGACTTCTTATTAGATTATTGCTCGGCTATCCACTTAACAGAAGAGCGGCTGTCGCTGTGGTCTATCCCATTGCGCTTTCGCATTTAATTCCGCATTGAGTGAACAATATCCCGTTTTATATGTATTGATCCCATTGTTTGTGTATTGGTATTTGGGAGTGCATCAGCCACCCGTTTGCGATTACATATGATGCCGTTTTGATTGGAGTGCATGTGTGAAAGAGTGAAAGAGAACTTAAGCATGAGCCAAAAGCGCTGATTTGATTCTTTGTCGTGTGTGAGTGAGACGGCTGAAGAGCGTAAAGGTATGGGAAATTTCTCGGCTTTCTATGTGTAGCAAAACAGCAGCAGAGTGAGCTAAATTGCTCGGCTGTGTATGAGTGAGTGACTGAGTCGTCGTGAGAGTCTGGGCAATTGCTCGGTTTCGCATTTACGCTCCCACTTTCGATTAATGCATATCGAATTGATTGGGCGTTTTGCCTGTGTTGAGTAAGCAGCCGAGCGGCTGTTACTGAAGCTGTTGAGAGTGTGGGCTGTTGCTCGGCTATCTTTTCATTTATATGTATGTGTGGAGAGTATTCTAAGATGACCAATGCTTTCATGTGAGTGAGTCCGCTGCAGACAGGGATTACAGAACGAACTTAAAGCATATGTCCCACTAGTAGCCTTAATACCCACAACATCAATCACTCGCCTCGATTTACTTACATACTTAAAGAGTTATTTCAGCATTTATTCACATTTTCCTATTCCCAGCACGTATTCAAGTATTTCAATTTGCCAAAACACCACGATGTTTACAGTTACAGCGCTGCAAATTAACAGCATCGAGCACAATTTGTAATTATAATTTTTACTCTACTTAATTTAAAATAAAAGTCAAGATTTTGTTAAATGGCTCTTTAATACTTCACATAATGGATATTTGTGACGAACTTGTTGAAGCGAAAAAATTTTAGGAATCACCCAGAGGAGACATCGATAACTAGTCAGAGACACATTCTGTGAATGGAAGAATGAAGTAAAGGGTTTACATACATACATTGTAATTGAAAATAATCTATGTAGACTAACAGTCGAACGGAAACTTACTATCTGACGCTGTCCAGCCAATGTGCACATTGTTCTTGATGTTCTCCGCCTCAAGCCAGACACGCAGAGGCTCAAAGTATTCGGCTATGGCCTTGCCAGACATGATACGCTCCCCGTTGAAGGCTTCCAGTGCATCTGGCCAGGGCTTGGAGGCGCCCAGCGAGAGCATGTTACTACGTAAATGGAAAATAATAAAGGTAACTCTCTAAGGCCCTTCCCCCCATTCTCAAATATACTCACTGGAAAGCAGCGCCCGCTTCTGCACTGCCGTAGATATCGCAGTTATCCAAAGGCAAGGCCGGATTCTTGGGATCGTACTGACCCGCCTTGATGCAAGCCGACTTGTAGAATTGGAATTGAATGATGAACGAAACCAGGTACCTATAGAAGCAAAAGAGCTTGCTTAAATCTTGATCCAATAAAACTTCCTCGAGTTCCCTTACCTTAGGTACTCCACGTCTGCTGATATATGATACTTGGCGGGCGCATCGAAATCTTTCTCAGTGCGCACCACAGGCGGCTCGATGCCAG
>NW_022046444.1:5179-32324 GCF_001654015.2 Drosophila navojoa | reverse complement strand
TCAGGGGATCTCGTAGTCGAGCAGTCTCGACTAGAGCTTTCTTTCTTGTTTTCTTTCTTTTTATATATTTCATACTTATTTAGCTGAGATTCTGGACAAGGGCAACGGGCTGTGGGCGGGCTTTAAGCGTTTGCTAATTGAATTTGCCTGTTAAGACAAAATATTTGCCATAACTTTACCGTGGGCTGGAACTATCTATTCCAAAGAAGAGATATTTTGTACGTTTTTTTTTTTTTTTGTGAGCTGTCAATAAATGCGATTCGAATGGGTTGCAAAAAGTATGTCAAACATTTGGAGTGGTTTGGCCCCGCGTGGGTTTTTCCTTTTATCTCTTCAAAGTGGACCTCACACTAGTTCTCAGCTTATTTTTCAGCTTGAAGCTGCTTGTCTGTTACCACTGTATTTGCTTTCGCATTCACTTGAATTCGCCCACACTTCCACGGACTGATGATTGTATTGTCTTCCATTGGAAGTTTCGCCTGGAAGTATTGTCTGCTGCAGCAGCAGCTTCTCTGCTTGACCATATGCGTACATCTGCTATCTCACTCCTGCATACTCCTTTCGCACTCACACACTCAAATGGATCGGACGAGTGTGCGAGAGGGAATTGGGGAGTAAGGAAGAGAGGGCGAGGCTTATAAGCCAATCTGAGACTTACCTTGGGCTGGCAGCCAAAATGTGGATGGCATTTGGGGCTAGACATGCAAACTAGTTTTTATACACATTAGCCGCACACAAATAAAATGTGACACATGGCGGACACAATTACGAAAAGTACACGACATGTACAATGTACATAATTATGTATGTACATACATATACATATGAATGTCTGCATGTGTGTTAATAAAAATAAACATTTACCTACACCGGACTGCGCAATTTAAATAAAAAAGCATGCAGAGCATAGCCAAAAATCTCAAATAAAAGCAAATATGTTTTTTTTTTTTTTTTTTTATTTAATTTATTTTAGCTTTTATTTGAGGCCGCTGGGGTCGACGACAAATCTAAATAAAATTGCGCGCGATTTTATTCGCGTGCGTTTTTATTTTGTTTATAGTTTGTGAAGGTCACTCAGGCAGCAGCGCATCGGTGGCGCCGACGCCTGCGCATAGAGGGCGTTTAATTTACATACAAAGATAATTGCATACATACATACATATATATATGATAAATATCCCCATCGTACGTGCGTGCAATAAATGAAAAAAATAGAGAAAAAGTCACACGACTGCACGCACACATACAAACATGCATGCAAGCTGAGAAGCATCACACACACACACACATGCATAAGCACGTATGTACGTATGCATGTATGTGAGTATGAGTGCAGCGTGTTAAATTTAACGAGCTGCTGAATTTATTATTGTCGTTGCTGTCAAAGGGTTTATGTGACTTGAGCACACACAAATTTGTATATTCACATACATATGTACATACATACATACATGTGTGGATATTAACGTATTAACTCCAACCACACACTGCCACCTAACGGTTAACTGTGGGGGCGCCACTTGAAACTGTCAAAAATGAAGATGCCTAAATATCTCCCTCCGTCTGTGTGTGTGTGTGTGTGTTTGTGTGTATCTGTTAAGTGGCTTGTTAATTATGCGTATAACTCGCCGCATTATCCAAAAACATGCTGAGCAACAATAATCAGAGCCCTGCCACTCGAGACCCTCTCAAAATGACGAAAATCTAATTAACACGAAAAAAACTAACAAATTCTTAGAGATTCACGAAATCGTCGTCTGCTACGCATGGGCCGCTGCTTGACTCAGTTTGGCCGCTCAAATTGAGTTCAATTGGAATAACAGTTTATTATTTGTGAGCAATAACAATATGGCATCATTTACGCATATTCTACTCCACTTCAACGCATCAGCGCTCTTTCTCTCTCTCTCTCTCGCCTTCGCTCTGACTCTCTTTTAATAGATTTACTCATACGCTGGAAATGCAACAAAAGCAATAACAGAGCAAAATGTGAAATGCAAATGTTAAGCGCTGTTTGCTGATGTCATCAGCGGAACAACAACAACAACAACAACAAAGACAATAACAATTGCAAGTAACAATAAAGGCACTTGGATATTGAACAAAACGGCAAAAACTTGATTTAACTGGATGACTTCATTAATGAACTGGCAGCAGAACAAGCGCGCATAAATATGCAAATAACTGAATAAATGTGCTTATGCATACACACACTTTTACATGTTTACAATTGTGTGTAAGTATGTATGTATGCGCGCACGCATACCCATGTAATCATAATAGCAGCTACAAAACGCTCGCAGGCGTGCGTGAGTGTGTGCGTGCGCACTCGCTGCCAGCCAGCGCAAAGAATAAACAAAACAAAGAGACCAATAAAGAGAGCAACAACTAGAACAATACGCGCGCGCGCGCATATGTACATGTGCCGCATTGTGCGCACTTGTCTTGCATAGCGTATGTCTGCTTGAATTCGCACAAGCTGGCAGCACTGTTTGGCCTTTTTTGCTGTTGTTGTATTTTTCGTTCTGCAGGCGTAGGTGCGCAGAGAAAGACAATTCAATTGCGAATGTTAAGTGAAGTTTATTGATTCAATTGGCTTCCACTGTGACTGCGACTGCGTTTTTAATTAAAACACAAGACAAACGAAGGCTGCGCCTGTCATTTTAACATTTCGAACAACTCCCCCCCCCCATACTCGGTTGATGCGTGAGGTTCTTGAACTCATCCGTTCCACAACAGCTCTTGGCCTTTCCATACATGAATAAGGGCCGTTGTTATGTTCTTGCTGTTGTTGCTGTTGCTTTGTTGTTAGTTTGCAAATGACGATGACAACAGCAACCGGAAAACGGATGCGCCCTATTTGGCTGTTAGCTGTATGTATGTATGTATGTATGTTCATAATTATTTTAAATATGAATGCCTAAATTTTATGCTGTCATATGCGTTTAAGGTGGGGCGAGCTGCCATATTTATTTAATTCTTTTTTTTTTTCGATTTAGGTCATTTGTAATGGGAGCAGCCTGGAAAAGTATTGCCATATTTTGGAAGGGCTACAATCGGTTGGTTCATTTGAACGAACGACTGAGTTAATTGATCAGAGCATTTAATTATAATTAGTTAAGGTCAAACTAAGTCATAAAAAAATAATGTGTGCTTATAAATAAATAATGTATATTTAATATATAAAAGTGTAAAAAATTTTAATTTTTTACATATTTTATATTTTACATATGTATGTAATAAATAAAAAATTAAATCAGTTGACAAACTCATATTCATATTTAATGAAACACTAAATTTATGCAGCAACTTGAACCAGAATGTTCAACTCACATACAGCATACAGCTTGCTTGCATGCATGTGTGTGTGTGTGTGTGTGTGCTTGTCTGTGTAGGTGTTTGTATGTCATGCATCACGCACTCTCACACGTCGCGATGCACCATTAAAGATCAGTGTGACGGGCGGTTGACAAAGTGCGTCCGGTTTGAGCGTTTGCTCGGATGCAAATGTCCAAGGCCTTTGGTGCTGGTGCTTTGCTGTTTCTTAGTGTTGTTATTGTTGTTGTTGTTGTAGCACGGTGCCAATGAACGCATTGAAACCGTTATGGCCGCCTTCAACACAATATATTGGCAATGTGTTGTTGTTGCTGCTGTCGAAAAGTTTTCCCCTCAATGGAAAAACTATGCAGCCGGCAGGCAGAAATGCGCACAGCTGCAACAATAACAACAACAACAACAACAAAACACAAAACGTGCAGCGCATAAAAAGAAGTGTGAAATGGAAAAACACATAAAAATACAAAAAAAAAAAAGAAAAGAGAAATAAAACTCATATAGACAGATACAGTTGCAGCCCCACACATCACTCACACACACACACACACACACACACACACACACACACACACATATGTATGTATGTAAGTGAAACGAGAACGTTACAGGAATTTCATTTTTGAAATTCAGCTGGCAACGCTGCGCAAGCTGCCAATCGGTAGCTGCGTTTGCCAAAAAAGCTTCGCTTTCTAACTGCACTTGAAGCGACAGCGACAGTTACAAAGCACAGCTCATATCTGCATATGAATATATGTATGTATGTTCATACATACGTATGTACAGTATTTATGCATGCATGCAAAAGTTCTTAGCAGACATGTTATTGTGTTGATACCCTGTAGTCAAAGTGAGTGGGGTATATTCGTAGTTTTTGTGAGTAAAAGAGAACGTCACGATTCTAAAGAAGTTTCAAATTTCGCCAGAAGTCAGTCTCAGTCTCAGTCTCCCCATAACCAAAGTGCAAGGGGCATGTATGACAAAGCATTCAACTTGTGCGTCGAGTCAAACATACCCTATGTAAAATAAATACATAGAGCATATGAAGCCTTAGAGTTGTGGTTGCAGAGACGCAGTTGGAGTTGCTTACAGAGTATCGCTCAGTCTCGGAACCTCTTAAGTGTAATTTGATGTGGCACAATCTCTTGCATCTTCACTGGAGGATTCAGATTTGGATTCATATTCGCAGTCGCGGTCGCAGTCGCTGAATCAGTTAACAATGCAAAACTGCTGCCTTTGAAGTTTGCAGAAGTCACAGTTCGCATTAAGCGCGCTGCATGCAACATGAGCACTCTATGCACCCAATTCTGAATGCCAGCCAAAGGGATATACATATGTACATTTATATGTATGTGTAATTAAACTGCAGCTCATAGAAGAGATGAACAAGATGCAAAACAAAAAGCGTTTCCCTTGAAAAATTCAACAGAATCGCTTCATTCTACCTTGCGCCCTTCTTTGTGATTTTCATAAATTCAAAAATCTGGTTTATACAGATACAAAAGGCAGTCCTTTGTATATAAACAATATGCTTTAATTCCATTTATATGAGATTTATAGTGATAAGATCTATTATAAACACATTTCTTCTTACTAGAAGGATGAGTAAGTTATATAAAAATCAATACAAATAGAGACAAAGAGGAATGTTTATGAATACATTTGCAATTTGTTTTCTTTATAGGTATTTCCTTATTTAACTTTATTATTATTTATGAAATTATTGTAGTTCCTTGGTTTTGTTTAACTGTTAATGAAGAAATTATATACATTCTGTACACACACGTATAGGTATAGGAACAGATATATCAAATATTTATAGATATATACCTATCCTGTATGCTCTATAGGGATCAAAACAGTTCAATCGATTCCACCTTTAGTCTATCTATGTCTATGTACATAGATATACATATGTATGATATGGTATCTAGGGTAGCTGGGTATAACTGGTTTGCTTATAAGAAAGGTAAACAGTTGGGTTGCCAATATTGTAAAATTTACCTATGAGCCTTACGGTACTTTCAGTGCTTGACGCTTTTAAGGAGACAAACATAAATAATTGGCAAGGGCGGCACAATTGGTGTCATTATATACATATGTATACCCGTCTAGGCATGTACATATGTATGTATGTGTGCCAGTGCTTGTGCTGGGTGCCCATTTTGGCCCACTGCATTTGGCTGGCTGTCAAACACATGTGCTTCTTGTTGTTTTTGCCAATATTTTGTGGTCTATGACTTGCATCGTTGATGTTTATACGAGCTGCCTAATGGCAAACGGATGACAATGACAATGATGACGATGCTGTTGACGAGCATGACGATGATGATGATGATGATGATGCTGAAGATGATGATATAATGTTGTTGTTGTTGCACTTGTAAACTGTATCTGTGCTTCATGCTGTTGACAATTTAATTGTGGCGCTACACTAAATTTCGTTGCACTCATAAATATTTGGTTCGCAAGTGTCGCCGTCTGCATAATTATGACAGCCACTGTGTGTGTTGTTTATGCTACCAGGCCATAGCGTACCTTTACGCAATCGGAAATCATATAATAACAACTCAAAAATGCTAATTAAATACATTCAGCTATGATTCAAAATAAACATCTGTAGAAAAGGAAGCGAAGAGAATGACTCGAATATACAATATAGAAATAAGATAGGCTAGCGAAATATAGCTAAAATACAGCTAAACTTATATACAATGCGCTTCGGGTTTTAAGATATTGTATATTATTATGATTATTACCTTGTAATTAGCTACATATCCTGTGATTTACTATCATACTATATCACTTTGTAGAGTATCAATTTGTAATTCACAATAGACGATTTCTTTGGCTCATTCAAAGTGTTTGAGCTTTTAACTATTGACCTCGCTGTATTTCAGCCATATTGATCTGCTATCTGTTATTTAATCTTTGGCTCACGCATATGTGTTACGTATTCCGTATGCCACTCGCAATACCCTGCTGCCCAGCAGCAGCAGCGTATTCAAGCCCAGCAAAAACAAGGCGTGTCCGAATAACGAGCATAGAGCGAAGCCAAAGCAACGAAAACGAGATGAAAAAAAAAAAAAAACAACAACAAGACTCATTAATAAATCAAGTTGTGGCTCTCATAAATGTCTTACAACATTATAGGGTATGCGGCTGTACATACTTTTCATACATATGTACTTATGAAAGCAACCAAATAACTGTAAATGTGTAACAAAGGGCATATGCAGCCGGACCAGAGTCATATCAACAAACATTGCCCTTTTGGTATCTGAGAGCTTTAAAAAAGCACGTTTGAGACACTTTTTACACTGCACGGAATTTCGAAAGATACAAAGCAGAAAAAAAACATACAATAATAAAAATAAAAAAAAGGTGAAAAAAGCTACAAAATGTCGAACAAAAGAACAAGTTCTCAAGCAAATAATAAAATATGTATCTTTTATGTAGATGTTCATACATACATTTGTATATGTATGTGTACATATGGATGTACATATGTATGTATGTATGTATATCTTGTGTCATTATCGTTGTTGTGGTTGTTGTTTTTTAGTATCTGCTGCTTTTTATTCACTTTTAAATCTCTTCTTTTTCTTTTTTGCACAGCCCGCCAATTTTTTTTTTTTTTAATTTACATAATTTAATGGGAGATACTCTCATTCAAGTTTTTTATGGCCTGTGGAATGCATGTGGATTCTGTTCATATTAAATTTGAACAGTTAGAGAGGACAACCGCTAACTGTAACTTTCTTGAGCTGCGAAAGTCCCAGCGCAAGCAGAAACCCAACCCAAATAATAATAACAACAAAAGACAAAAAAAACTTGCGACGCGACGTCTCTGCCGGCGTCTGCAATAACTCCTGCAGCGAGACGCTCTCACTCGAGAATTGTATGGCGCTGTTGTTGTCGCTGCCGCCGCTGACGTTGCTGTCGTCTGGCAGTTTGTCTGCTTTTGTGGAAACCGGCTAAATTCCATTTGATTGGGATGCCTTTGCCTTTTCTTTTTTTTTCTCATGATGCATTTCACTATTGCGTTGCTGCTGACGTCGCAGTCGCACACAGCTGTCAAGGGCGTTGGGCAGCCAGGCAGCGACGCAGCTTTCGATACCGTTATGCTTATTGTAGTGGGCGCAAGTCTTATTGGTCGGGCATAATAAGCGCAACTTGGAAGCTGACGCATGTAAATATGTATTTGTGTGGAGGTGCACTTGTATGCGTGTATGTAAATACAAACATATCTGCGTGCATGTCGCTTACCTTTTAAGTTGTTATTTTATACTTCTTCTGCCGCCTCAACTGTTGCTACAGTTTATTAACTGTAGTGGTTGTTGTGTTTGCCAGCGTTGGCGTCGTCGTTTGGCTGTTGTGGTGGTTGCTGTTGTTGCAGTTATCGTTGTTGTTGTTGTTGTTATTATTGTTGTGTGGCGCGGCAAAAGGGAATGCATTGAATATCATTTAGTTCTTTAATTCAATTTTCCCCACTAAGTTTGCTCTGTATGGTGCATGAAATTTGCATCTGAATACCGCGCGCAACATCGGCCAAGCAACTAAGCAAAAGCAAAAGCAAAGGCAAACGCAATCAAATACAAACACAGCGTCTGTGTTGGTAAACGAGTTTACTTTACTTTTGGCGTACTAAAACCGCAATAATAACAATAATACCGAATTGAAATGATCAATTGCATCGCACCTAAAGCACATTTACGGACACTTCATTCAGAACTTTTTCGTCTCGTTTCAAATCAAAACAAGGCTTTGATGCACAACAAAAACAAATTGTAAAAAAAATAATAATTATTATTAACGCAAGCAGACGCCACCGCTGCCAGTCCGCTCAATGAGTTTTGTACGACTGAATCCAAAAAGACGACTGTTATGTTAACATAACAACTGAGAACGCAACAGTTGGTTAACAGTTTAAAAGTGAAAGAGTGCAAAATGTTAATAATGAAGAGTAAGACTCTTAAATTAATGTATTTTGGAAACATTTGTAAATATATACATTCATTTTAATTTGTAGACATTGACATACCACTTATTAAAAACGACACTGAGCTTTGTAAACAAACACGTTAACGCAAAACTAACAGAGCGTATGCGCAAAATGAGTAGCTCGAACGCATAAATCAGTTGCTCAAGCGCACAAAGAGCAATTAGAAATGTTACATTTCATAATTAGCGCCAATATATTAATTTCTAATTGGAAAGAAAAATCGATAATTAAAGTAAACGGTGTGGTGTAATAAGGAATTATTTTTCTATATATGCAATTTTTTATATATTTTTCTTTTTAAAGTAATTTGAAAGCTTTTTAAATACTCAAGGCGCATTTGACGTTTAAATAACAGAACGCATGCGCAAAATGAGCGACAGACGCAGGATTGAGCTTATCAAGCGCGATAAGAGCACTTTCACATGTAAACAGTGCAGTTAGTGCCAAATATGCTTATTTCTAATAAAAAAAATATTTATATATATATATATATATATATATATATATATATTAGCTATATATAACAAACATTCAGCTACTACGCTTTCGCCTTAGCAATGTTGGGTGACTTTTTAGCTTTTTTAGCCAACTTCTTGATATGCTCGCTCTTGTCCAGATTGTTCTGGAAGAAGGTGGTCTCCTTGCGGGCCTGTGAGACTTCCGTCTGCAGTCGCTGCTTATGGACGGCTTGCTCATAGTTCATCCGCTCGGTCAGGTGCACCCACTTGAAGCGAGGCAAATACTTCATGCTCCACAGCGAGTCGTAAAACTGTGACTTCTTTCGGGTCGAGATTTGCTTGTTGTTCAGCAGCGGAACAATCTGTTTGGCCACACGCTTTGACTCGAACTCCACCCAGCCTTCGGTGAAGTGAATATTGTATTTCTTACGTTTGTTCTTTTTCGCCTTATCGCCTGTAAAGAAAATTTATATAATTGTCTGCCGGAAATTCATGCCAGCTCACACTCACCTAGCTTCTTTTCCGGCTGCAAGTAGACGCGTCCAATCTTGCCGAATTCACCGAGTATCTCACGCAGACGTGTCACATTCATGTGCTTTGGTATATTCGAGATATAAATGATTCCCTTTTTGCGTTTCTTGGTTTTGGCGGTTTGTTTAGCACCGGCATTGAAATTGGCCAAATCCATTTCGTCGTCGTCTTCCTCCTCATCGTCTTTTGTGTTGGGTACAACGGCAACTTGCTCCTTCACATCTTTAGCTTTGGTAACGTTCATCTCGGTCATATCTACTACCATGTCCTCATCGCTCTCCAATTCAATGGGCTGCGATTCGGACGTTGTTTTTAATTCTTTCTTCATTTGTTTTCAGTACAAAACGTGCGCACTGTGTGACCGTGTTTGCATAACGTGAAAATAACGTGAAAATAATATGTAATGTAGACCATACTGCTAATAACATTAACAGAATGATAATACCACGACGTATTGGAAGTTAACAGTACTACGTGAAACTTTAAAACTTCGATAGTTCTACTTCGATATAATCAGGGATCAAGTGTTTCCCGCATTAACAGAAGTGCTTTTGGTAAACAGAAAACAATTGCATTTAGTTGTTGTTTAGTGTTCGTATTCAGCTGATCGCAATCGTTGTAAAATGCCAGTAAGTAGTTAAACTGCCATAACTCCTGTTGTTGGTAATCGATGATTAACAGTGATTATGTTTTCTTTATTGCATTAATGCTGTATTCATTTAAATAATTATCATTATTAACAATGCAATAGGCCTACCATTCTGAGATCGAGGAGTTCCACAGCAAGGTGGGAAACATGGCCATCTTGCCTCTACGCACCAAAGTACGGGGGCCAGCGCCCAGTGTGAATACTGATAACGACATTATCGATGAGTCACTTTATTATTTTAAAGCAAACGTTTTCTTTCGCACATACGAAGTCAAGGTAGGCTGCAATCAACATAAAAACGATATAACTAAATACATATATACATAAATAAGAATAAAATATATTTTATACATGATTGCAGTCGGAGGTGGATCGCGTACTTATATATATAACGCTCTACATAACGGAATGCCTGAAAAAGCTGGTTCGCTGCACTAGCAAGGATCAGGGACAACAAGATCTTTATGCCTTGGCTATTTCGAGCTTTGCGTTGCCCGGCGATGCTGGTTTCCCGTTAAACTCCGTCTATACCAAGCCAGATAATCCAGATCTAATGCGTGAATATTTGCTGCAGTTGCGCCAGGAGACCGGCTATCGCTTGTTAGAGAAGGTCTTCGACACATCAGATGACAAGCCAAATAAATGGTGGATATGCTTTGCGCGTAGGAAGTTCATGGAAAAAAGTCTTTCCGGTCCTGTATAGAAAGATTAGAAAATCGACTGTTAAATCAATTTGAAGACTGTTAGAATGTTGTTCCAGCCTAGCTGCATGCTGCGGCAGTGTTGACAAATGCCCGCATAAGTGGGCGCCAATTTTAAACAAATACTTAAAGGACAGTGTATAATCAATTATTTAAACATAAATATATATATATATATATATTTGTTCTTTATTTACAAGTTTCATTTCACCATATACAATAAAGCATACTTGCAGCATTTTATAGTTGATACAGATTGTGCGAATTTAAACAAAATAACTTGGAAGCTGTTAAGATTTTGCAGCCCTGTCGTATATTACAACAGCGCTGTTAAGCCTCTAACAGTTGCATTTTGTTCGGCAATTTAAAATCAAATTTATAACTGACAATGTATAATCATTTATTAAAATATAATTTGTTTTGGTTTTTTATCTAGTTGTTTCGTTTCGATGAAAGCTTATTAACAGTTGACGATTAATAATAAACTGGCACACACGCAATAAGTACGGCCGGCATCACTTAAAATTAATAACAAAAAAAAAAAAAAACATGAAGGTGAAAAAAATATTACAGATATTGAACTTAAAAGTAACGAGGACATTTAAACATTATAAGATATTAACACACGATTACTGCATATTTACAAAATACTTGGCAAGCAATTAGCCAACCATCGAGTTGACCTATTGAAACTCTCTAATAATCTCAACGACGCTCTGATAGGTGCCAGTGACAATGCCCAATATGGCAATGGTCAGGATGGCGATATTCTTGAAGTAGATCCAGGTGCCCAGTCCCTTTGGCACCTGGGTGCGGGTGACAAAGTCTATGATGATGGGTATGACAAATGCCAACGATGTTGAGCATAAAGCACCGATTAGAGATATAAATAGATTCAATTGGGGTACAACCAGGGCGACACAGACTGGAGAGTGAAAAGAGAGAATAAGTTTATGCAAACAAATTATAAAGAAATAATGAATTCTATTTGGATTTCATCCTCCACTTACAGGTCATCATGATCATGATGAAACGTAGCGCCACCTGCATGGTGATTGGATACTTTTGGGCGCAGCTATTGTTGCGCTTGACAGGGGGCCACAGGATCTTCATCATGACGAAGAATTGTATGGGATAGCCGAAGAAGACGCCCAAGGCGGCCACCATTTTGACCACCTGTGACATGCTGTCAAATATAATACAATCGTAATTGTTAGATATGGGAATTATAGCGATTGTTCACCCTATATACGTACACATCCTCCACATCCAGATTGAGCGTGATGCTGCCCGCAACATCTTCGCCCCAGCGCACATAGCTAACGAAGCCCGTGAAGATGAAGATCGATGTGATCAGCAGCATCGTCACATTGAGCACACCGAAGCGACTGTCGAACTTTTCCGGTTCGCGCATCGAATTGCGCAACGGCAGGATCAGGGCGATGCCCTCGTACGAGAAGAGGGCGGTGCCAAAGAATAGAGCCAGCTGGCTGCCGCCAGTGAAATAGTTGCGCTCCCTTACGGGGGGCATCGGGCCGCTGGTGAAGGCGATCGATAGCGTGGCAATCAAGCCAAAGAGCAGCGCGCAATTGGCCAGCAGCGACACTGGTGAGATATATTTCAGATTTGTCATCAGCGATGGAATCATTGCGGGCAGCAGAGTGATTAGCATGACCAAACTCATGCTGATGTCTATGCCATTCTGTTGCATCACCTGGAGATTAATTTAAAAATCACAATTAGTGCTGAAAAGCGATCAAGTGCTTCTGTTAGCGTTGCAGTATTGGTAAACTGCTCGAAAAAAATGAGCTATTGGGAGCACAAATTAAACTGACAAATAATGAATTTATAAATCAAGTGATATGTGGAGCAGTGCGTCCTCACCTGGTAGAGATTCTCCGTGATGAACACAAAGTAGATGGCACAGAAACCGAATTGCGTCACACAGAGAAACATTTCGACAATCAGCTTCATGGCGCGCGACATGCGGCGCAACGGTCGCGGTCCGTACTCGAAGCACTTCTCCACCGTCTCTGGATAATCATAGAAGGTGGCGCCCGGCGTTTGGGCGACGGCCAGGAGGGAGCCGCGTATAAGCAGTCGTTCGCAGTGGACGCACATGATCGCAATTATGGGCAGCATCAAAGTGGAGCCAATGAGACCGCCATTTTTAAAGCAGTCGCCCATGGCGAAGAGGCCGGCGCCGACGCTGCCCTTGAAGAGATGTGTGGCCGCCTCCAGATTGCTTGTGGCATGGCGACGCTTAACAATTGTGCTCTCCAGATCCTTTTCTCCACCCTTAGTGGAATTTTGATGCTGCTGCTGCTGCTGTTGTTGTTCCGGCTTGGTTATTTCTAATGTTTTGCCCATATTGCCAGCTTCGATCACCTTTTCGGTGTTATACACTTTCTTCTGCAAAATTTAATTAAATTTAATTTAACAAATGTACTTTTAATAATTGCGATTAATATTCAATTATTTTCAGTTGCTGCGTTTCGGCACCAGCGGCGCAATTTAAAAGTCAAAGGCAAATGCAAAAAAAAAGGAAGGCGAAAAAATGCGAAAGCTTCCAGCAGAGCAAAAACAAAGTTAACGGTGTCTTTGGATTGGAGGATAAGCGATCGAGTGTGTATGCGAGAGAGTAAAAGTGTCATTGGGAGAGAGAGAACGGGTGCGAGAGCACGTTAGTTAGAGAGCGTAAGTGGGACAGGCGCTGCTCTAATTGTGCATCGACTGCTGTTAACCCTAGAAAGCCGGCCGATTTGATACAACTTTCAATTTTAAATGGGCACTCAAGGGCGAACAGATACTTTTAATTAGTGGTTCGCACGTGTCTTAAATTCACGTTATTATTTTATTTTATTTTTTTTTTTTTTCATTTTTGAACACAAGTACAAATTTATATATAATTAATAGTTTGTGGGGAAAAGCACTTGAGCTACAAATTACAGCAGATACAAATCTAAATTACAAAAAAAAACCAGACTAAATACTTTGTTTTATCAATACACATACACATACATATATAACAAAACATTGACCTATTGTGCTTAAGTGCTAAACATTTCATAGAACTTCTAATCGAGGTGTTAATTATTGCTGAACTTCAGTATATCATATATAGTATAGCATATTTATGCAATTATTGTAAGCAACGCAAACACTATAATTCAATGAGAGTGCTCTATGGGCATTCGATACGTAATATCTCTGGATTTTATTAAATAAATATTGGCAACAATGATAAGCTACCAGCCAATCGATTGGAAATCATAATAATAAATCACAAATCCTATAAGTGCTTCAAATGAACGAAAAAAATGTATAATAATAATTAATATTATTGTTATATTTTACTTTTAATAGTGCGCGCGCGTTAACCGATTTTCCTAATTTTCGATTTTTGTTTTGTTCGTGCTTTTTTTTTAGAAGCGTGTTGACGCGCCAAGAACTCAAACCAGACTCAATTCATAATATTATTCGAATTGGCTAAGAGCAGCGTATGAAATAGTCAGGCAAAGCGACGACGACGACGACGACGACGGCGGCGGTGATTGTGACTGCGACTGCGACTGCGTCAGCTGCTTTTGCATATGTAACAGTATTTCTATGAGTGTGTATGTGCGCGCGCATGAGTGTGCTTCTAATGGTTAACGGCATTTTTGCTTTCATACCTTGCACTTAAGGGCAAGCGCCTGCATCGGCCTCTGTCTCTGTCTCTGCCTCTGCCTCTGCCTGCGCCTTCCTCTTCTGCTTCGCCTCTCTTGTTCGCTTGCGCTCTCCTGCGCGCAAGCTCTCTCAGCACAAGCGGCAGCCCTGTTATCTTTGTTGTTGTTATTGCTTGCTCATCTGTGCGGTGCTTTTTACTTTTTTTTTTTTACATACTTTATTTTTGTTGCTTTTGTTTTTCTTTTGTTATTTTTTTTTTTTTGATATGTGAATGCAATTCGCAAATTGAAATTTTGAATTGTTTTGATTGTTCTGGTTTTGGCTTGAAGAACTTTTTTTTTTCCTTTTGCCTTTTCTTTCTTTTGAATTGAAAGCTGTTAAAATCGGTTTTAGCCAGAGATTTGTAAACCTTTATCGCTGACTCTTTGCTTTCAGCATTAATTAAACTAAAACAACAGAAATTCAGTTTTAATTAGGTTTTATAGTTTGCTTGCCACATCATCTGCACGTGCTCCTACCGCGAGTCTCGTCATAATGATTTCTAAAACTATTAAATGAATTTTTCGCACTTACATTAACATAAAATAATGTGGGTAAAAATATAATGCACAAGTTTTTCAATTTATTAAAATAATTTTTGGTGATTTATATGTACAAATAATTTCTAGAAACAACGAATTTCAAGGCTTTGATGGAACGTGTTTTAAAATTGAACTTCAGTAACCTTTTTTTTTTCATTTAGTGAAATTCAAAATAAATTCAAATTAAATATGAACACAAATCACGTATTTTGTATTTTTGGTATTCATTCTTAAAATTGAAATGAGTATATTGGCTTTTGGCAATGTCCGTCTTGAAGCTAGAGACCTGAAAATTTAGAGCACTCACTGTGTTGTGTATATCTTCGATTCATTCGTTAGGGGGCGTGGCAAGCTGTCTCGGAAATCCCATCAATTGAAGTTGTATGTATGTAATTATGTAAGCTGCAGTTGAGCTCTATTGAGCATATACGGTAACTAATATACCCGTCTTTGAGCAGGCATCCCAAGCCGTTGTCTGTGCGCAAAGGAAGTGATTCCATACAAGTTGTGTTAAATGTCAATTAATGTGGAACTGATGCCAATTACACGTCTCTGGTTCAAGGATGTGCCGCACAATGCGGCGTATGAGCAATTTATGCACGTGCCGTTCGGGCAATGCCGCTGCCGCTAAAAGCTCACATGATATGGCATGTATGTGCATGACAATAGACCGAATTCCTGGCCGTGTGGCGACTGCATGCCAGCTGGAAAGGCGCATCGAGCTTGGGATTGAGCTATCGGCGATTGATGCACCTGCCCAACTGACTCGCGCACTTGCAACGCATGGAAATTTACAACATTTAATTGATTGATTGACTTGTTGTTGTTATTGTTGTTAGTTGTGATTTTGTTGTTGCTGTTGTAGTTGTTTGCTGCTCTTGTGTAGCGCCACAGTTAAATGAATTGCACGGAATTCACGAGTTGGCTTTTCTGACAACAATTTCGTCGTCCATGCACAGACATATGTGTACATATGTACATATATGCATGGCGCATATTGATATGAACAATCAATGCAACATGGGAAACGAACCAATCGAACGATCGATCTATCAATGTTCACGGAATTGCACAATTGGATTATATAAGCCAGGCAGTGAACCCCCCGAGAGCCCAAATGCTTGCTCAACGGAAGCATGTGTAGTCGTCACCCATTTCGAGATGGGCAAAGATCTTACAAAGTATCGGTAGTAAAAATTCGACTATAATTTCACGACTTACCAAAGTTGAAACTGAATTGAAATGCATTTGGTATATATTTAGTATTTATTTGGTATATATTTAGAGTTTTTATGGAGTGCTCTACCAATCGCTTATTTTATCAGGTTTCCAATCATGCCATCCATCAGTCGATCGGTCAATCAATACATCCAAGCAGTCAATCCATCAATCAATGGGCATACATTCAATCAATTAGTCAAACAGTCAGTCTCCTTATATATCCGCCAATATAATAATCCAGCAAACTCTTCAATTTGTATAGGCTTTTGATCAGTCCAGAAATTGATCGTTCAATCAAATACTTTATGAATAATTCAATCAATCAATTGGCCCAACAATCAACTATTCCATCAGTCCATTAATCTTATAAAAAAGACAATATATCAAAGTAGTTAACCAGTGATTCAATCCGTAGGTTCAGTCAATCAATCAACTTCAATCAATCAGTAAATTAGCTAATCAATCAAGTACACAATTGAATAGTCAGTCCATCCAGCTATTACTCCATTAAGCAGTCAGTCAAGCGGCTCACTTCTTCATTCAATCCATCCATCAACTATTCAATTATGTAGTCAATCATATCCATACATCCGTCAATCACCCAATCTATGAAACTCTTCCATTCATATATACATATGTATATACAATAGATTTACGATATCTCTCGTGCACATGTTCCGGGCAATAAATATCAACACGATATGCGCTTGGCTCTATTGTCGATTCATCTGGCTTCACATGGCTTTGGGCCAATTCGAAGGCCGCTGGGCGTGCGCTGGGCAATGTTGGAACGGTTTCGATTAGATTGATTTAGTTTCGGATTAGATTAATAAGAAATTCTTTGAATTCGTCACACGTTTGTTTATCAACGACAATGAAAGATTATTGCAACGATTTTACGATTGCCTAGATGGCTCACTATATAATGATATATTTGTAAAATATGCCACTATAGATCTACATCTCTAGCCATATCTTGGAGTTGGCTAAGTTTACAATTTGATATTTAAATGTATTTTGATGCGGTTCGATAGTATCCTCCCCTAAAGTTAGGTACTCATACTACTAATAGAGTTCTATTAGGTGTACGTGTACAATCAGACTAGTCTATGTCTAGCCAATTTTAATCCATAAACACTTTTCAGATAGTCGAAAATAATAGCAAAACGTTTGCAATGGGGCACTACTGGCTGCATAATACCCATACAGTTCTGGATTTATTTAGTCCAGGAATGTCATCAACAATAGAAAGCATAGCTCTCGCTTTCTCTCTACCTCAAAGGGGAAGATGATCTACAGTAATGAAAAGCTGATCAGGTATACGTTATAGATCGATTTAAAGATCTCTGAGCAAGTCTTAAGCTCGAATTTTTCCAAGCTCTTCGCCCAAATAAAATAAAATATATGTTGATTTTTATGGGCTCTAAACCCATCATTTATTTACACTTATGAATTCTATATTTATATATCAAACATATATGTTTATATATAAATAGAAAAAAAAAAAAACTAAATTAAAAAAAAAAAAAACAAAAAAAATTGTTGCTCGAGAGACAAACAGAAATTAAAAACTATTTCGCGGCACATGATTCATGAGTAATTGTCATATATCAACATGGTCTCATATACCATTTACCATATATCATATATCAGATATATGGTAAACAGTAGTCGTAGTACTCTGCCTACAATAGCATATGGGGTTATCATATATAGGATACATATATATATATATGTGTGTGTGTATAAGTTATAGAATAATTTATGTTAAGGCTATTCGAGCCTGTTCATTTGTGGCACTTGTTGAGTGGGCGTGGCATCGCTAGTGGAAATCCTCCTCGCCAAAGTGTTTGACAATCTGCTTGAGGCTCTCGTAGGAGCCGGTGAAGAAGCCCAACAGGGCCAGCACCAGGATGATTAGATTCTTGAGGCAAATCCAAATGCCGGGCCCCTTGTTCGGTTCACTGCACGCGATCAGCTCGATGACCGGCGGAAAGACCAGCGCCAGGGCCGTCGAGCAGAGGGCGCCAATCAGGGAGATGAATAGACCCAAGGCCGGCACCAGTTCTGCTATGGCCACTGCATATGGATGGGAGAAGCTGGGCATGAGCACACGCTCCGCTCTCTATTGTCTTGCCTCTACTTACACGTCACGAGCACCAGCAGACTCCGGAAGATTAGCTCCCCGGCCAGCGAACGACCCTCCATGCCGCACACCTGCTTGGCACTCGGCCACATGATCTGCACGGCGACAAAGAACTGCAGCGGATAGCCGAGGAGTACGCCCATCGAAACCATCAATTTGACCGACTGGGCCAGGCTATCGGCGTGCGAAAGAACAGAATATCGTAGGCGATGTTTAGGCCTGCTGTCTAGGGAATCCAAGCAGCAGCAGATGGGCGCGTGACACGAATGGAATTTTTGTGGAATTTTTAGATAAGCGCCCCATGAGGCAAACGTGTAAAGCTTGAGCAGGTTCGAATTGTTGGAGTGCTAGTTGAATATCGTTTTAGATATTTAATATCGTATGTATACAATATATATGACATACTCTTGTATAATCGAGGGTGGAATATAGATATATGTATGATACTTGAAGATTATTCTGCATACAAATTTTGAATTGAATACGGATATAGGTTCGAACATCAAATATATCGAATGGGCCTGATATTGAAAAAATGTAGGAATATAATCATATTTTGGATTTATTTTTTCCATATAAATCGATTATATATACTTGATATCTAATGAGTATATGAGATATAAGTCGATATCCTCTCATTTAGATATTGAGTGTATAATATGGAGTCTATCGGAAAGAACTGAAATAAGATTTTCCATTTATATTTAATAAAATATATTGAATTGGAATCATATCGCAAATATATATCGAGTGTGCACAGTAATTGAGTTATATTTTCTGAATTAGAGCTTTTGAAATTGATGGCAATCTAATAGATACCTAGGCAGGTATAGAAATTATGCATAGAGTATACTAAGGCAAATAGATATTGAATAGATGCACTGATTTTCTGCATTGAATTGACATTTTGAAGTATCGAATGGCTGTCGTGATAATTTATAAATTCCCTACAGATCGAATAGATCAAGTGTGAATGCTTTTTCCCCTACAGATCAAATAGATCAAGCATATATCGAGTATAATAATATATTTTCTTTTACTCTTGCTCAAGCTTCACTCTAGCTTCAATTATGTTGCCGATTGTATCCGCAACGCTCGTGAGTCACGCGCCCATCTGCAATCGGTTTGGACGGTGCTTGCTCACATGGTATCGCCGAGATTTAGGGTCAGACTGCCGCCGACCTGCTCGCCCCACTTCATATAGCCCACAGATCCGGCGAACATGAACATGACGGAGACGAGAAACATGCCCACATTGAGGACGCCCAGCGTGCTCTCAAACTGGCGCGGCTTGCGCATGGCATTCTTCAGGGGCATCACCAGGGCAATGCCCTCGAAGGCAAAGATGGCGGTGCCAAAGAAGAGCGCCAGCTGGGAGCCGTTCGTCCAGTAGGCGCGTTCCGTCACCTCCGGCAGGCCGTCCTTGAGCGCATAGTAGAGGGTGATGGCCAGGCCCAGGATCATGCAGACGTTGGCGAACAGCGAGACCGGTGTCAGCCACTTCAGGTTCGTTATCAGGGAGCTGAGCAGCACCGGTGCGAGGGCCAGCAGCATCACCAGATGCACGTCCAGATCGATGCCGTACGCTTGCAGGATCTTGTGTGGCGAGAAGGCAGGAAACCATCAGCAACACCAACTGAGGCTGCGGCAGCGACTGCGGCACTCACCTGCTTCACATTGGTGCTGATGAACACGAAGTAGATGCAGCAGAAGCCCAGCTGGGTCACACAGATGAACACATCGACCAGGCGGCCCATGGTGCGCGACCAGCCGCGCAGCTTGATCGGCCCGTTCTCGAAGCACTGCTCCACGGTCGCCGCATAGTCGGCGCAGACGGGGTCGCCGCGCAGATCGCGCATCTTCTTCGAGCAGGCGATCAGCACGTGCTGGCAGTGGATGCAGATCACGGCGATCACAACGGTGAGCAGGGGGCCGACGATCAGGCCGCCGTTCTTGAACGCATCGCCCATGGCAAAGAGTCCGGGTCCGATGTTGCCCTTGAACAGGTGCACAATTGTCTCCAGGTAGCTGCATTTGAATGAAGTCATGCAAAATCGATCAACGATATCACCACAGATGGTTATCGATTATCGAAGATCGATTATCTATTATCGGTTATTAGGATTTAGTACGGCATTAGCCAGGATTGGGTTTATCCGGAATTTACACTGAACACGTAAGCTTACGGGGTTTCAGCTTGCAATATCGATAAACGATAACACACGGAATTATTGGTATAGTCACTGGGAATAGGATTAGCCGGACTTGGGTTAAGGCGGTCACTGAACTTCACACTTAAAATTTCAGTTAGCTGGGGTGTTATCAGCGCCAAATCGATAAGCTATCGTTTCTTGTTATCACACAATTTGTTATCGGCACAGTAAATCGGTATTGGATTAGTTGGAATTAACACTAAATGTACACTTAAAATTATGGTTAGTTAAAGCTAGGAGGTTAGTGAAAGCTACGATTCTTACATCGAAAATCGATAAGCGATAACACAAGCACAATTATCGCTTCAGCTATGATGGGAAAGCGGCAAGTTGGTATTTCTAGTTAACACGTAAAGCTCATGATTGCAGAAGGTGAGAGTATAGACCTAAAAGCCATTCAGCATGCAAAAGCGATAAACGATAACAGACGAGATTATCGATTCAAAGTCGATAAAAGATAAAACAAAGAATTTTCGGCTTCAAATAAAATAAGCAGATCCTTAAAATTATTCTTAGGTTAGGTTAGTCTGGATTTGAGATTGGTATTATGGTGTTCTGGGTTGATAGAAAGGGTTTTCGTTTTTTGGTTTTTGAATTTTGGTTTTCTGTGTTAGTTCACATGCGTCCAATTTGTTGAGCTCATTTAGGTTAGGATAGGGCATATACCACTAGTGTGGGTTTTCTTGGGTAATTCGTTAGTATGCTTCTTCTTCTTCTTCCTTATCCATACCTTGTGGGTGGGTGGTAATCCTCATGGCTGCCAGCCGCTGGCTTTGCAGCGGCTGCTGTCTGACCCTCATTCTCTGGCGCCGTAAGCTTAGAGCTATTGGAGCTCATAGTGCTTTGGTTGCCATTGTTGGAGGTTATTGCTGTTGTTGTTGTTGTTGCCGTTCCCGTTGCCGTTGCCGTTGCTGTGTTCTGTGGGACGCTTGGTTCCTTTGTTTTGTGTTCGATGTACGGCACAAAGTTTGAAAAGATAAAATCTGTGCTTTAAAATGCATTCTTCAATTGGTGAAGTAGGAGCAGGAACAATTTTTGGGATTTATTTCTTTGAAGCAACCAAATTTGAGGATTTTTGCTTAGTAGAATTTTGGGCGGAGCTTGAGGATTTCTTTAGTTCAATAGCTAAGGTAGGGTAAAGGTTATTGTGTGGAGGTATAAAGAGCTTAGACTAGGTTGAGCTGAAAGTTTGATAATCTATGAATATTTATTAAATTATTATTTTATTTTATTTATTTATTATTATTATTATCATTATTATTATTATTATTATAAATCATTATTATAATTAATTATATGTTCAAAATGTTATACGAGTTGGTTAAACAATTAATATAGTCAGCTAGTACCGACTATTCCATGTATTTAGGGAATCCAATGTAATTCCCGCGTGAATGCAAATATTCTAGCTTATATCTATTCATATACACACATATACATACGTATACACAGAATACTACTGTGCTTCCTCTTTCTATCTTAAATCATTATAAGTGCTAAGGTACAATCTACTAAATTCTCGTTTAGGGATAGATATTCACAAATTGTCTATATATAGTATATAGATAAATATTGACGTATACCTGTCTAAAATTAATAAAAGCATTTGTTAATGCTAATTTAGCATTTACATATATATAATAGATTACGTCTAGGCCATACCTGACTATACTAGGCCTAGTCGAGCAACAACAAAAAGCCGTTATCCATTTGGATAACGATCGTGAATCATTATTAATTCCAGTTTGTTTTGGTTTGGAGTACGTGCGAACGTGGCCAATTAAAAGAATTGTAAATCACAGTACAGCCCAAGGGGGGGAATTACCTGATTGTCTGATGCAGCGATATCAATGGAATAAAACAGCATTACAGTGAAGCATGCCAATGGCGAACATTCTCCCTTGTCATGCAAACAATGCAGACCAGTATTTATATTCCCATGAATGGGATCGTAAATGATAAGAGATATGCATGTACGTATGTGCTCAACGCAATTGGAATTGGCTATAATTTATGATTCGAAGTGTCGTAAATTAATTTGTTCGATTTCATTGAGGTTTTCGCATTGGCTCATAAAGTTTCCATTAACATGCTGCGAGAGCAGAGATTCGGAAAAAAACCAAAGCAAATTATTGGAGTCGTATAACATAATGTTGTACATGAGATACAACAACAACTACTACTACTACAACAACAACAGCCACATCACGTGTATTACCTATGTACGTTAGCTATCAAGAAAGAGTCTTGAGAATCGCTTTCAATACAAACTCAACCGGTTTGAAAAACCACTTTTCATATATTCTAATGAGGGACATGATTATTGAGGAAATATTTAAGAATTAATGAGTTAATAGAGCAGGTGGCTGTGCGCGACTAGAAAATACCCTCATCCACGCTTAAATTCCACTGATTAAAATGATCTCAATGGAATTAGAACTTTAATCAAAAGAGGATATATAAGTGGGCGTGGGAAAGCCGAACAAAAAGTATATCAAATATTAGTCAATAGAATCAAAGAGATGGTGGATATTACTTTAAAGTGGAGAAACGTGAGATTCTAGAGATATGGAGTATCATAAGAATCTATAAATAAAGTCCTAGACTTAGACATTCAAGAAAAATTGAGAATATTTATGGATCTAAAAGAAATTAGATGAGCTATCGAGAAAACATAATCGATATTCACTGCCTACGACATGTATGTATATATATTACAAATATCATATCTTTCGCTTTACTTGTTTACGAGATATGAGGGGAGGGAGAGTCAGTTGAATCCACTGAACTTGAACTTGAACTTGAACTTGAGCAACAATAAATATTTATGCCAGATATATGAGATATAGACTAACCACTTGTGAAACTATATACCCTCAGGGCGCAATGCTCAATGGGTATGTTCAATTTCAATTGAAAGAAAATAATCAAATCTAAGCACACTTTATTATTGCTAACAAAATGTGAGAGCTTTCTTTGCATTTGGCTCCCATGCAAACCTATAAATTAGTTGGTATTTTGATATTGTTTAAATGGAATAATATATATCTTAATGGACCTCAAAGTGCAACTGATTGCGTGGCATATTTATTATATTATTAAGAAACTCTCTACTTTCCAGATTAAAGAAATATTCTTCGTAGGTTTCCAGTAGGAAATGCTATCAGATGTTATCAACGGAAATTTTCAATGGTTTCTTTGCCTTTGCCTGGGAACTTAATTTATTGATAATTGGTGCAAAAAATTATAAGTGAATTATTATAAATTAGTGTCGCTCTCTATAAGAGATAAGCTGAGCGTGTGGAAGGCACTGAATCTGGGCGCCGATAATATGTGATAATACGTAATCGTGAGTGGGTTCAGCGATTGCCTTCAGTTGATTATGTGTGTGTGTGTGTGATATGCAGGTGATACAGATACTACATGTGCCAGATAATCAGACGAAACTGGGTCTCTGGCCCGTGCGGGGGACAACTTCGCTATGGAAATCTAGACGGTAAAATTTTTCGTGACTCTTATCGGCAGCTACGCAACAAAACACTTCAAAACAAACGGCATAAATTGCTGTTGTATTATTTTATTAGTGTTAATTTTAGTATTATTTGTTATTGTTGTTGTTGTTGTTGTTGTTGTAGACGTTGTAGACGTTACTTCACAATTGTTAACGTGAGCTGCGTGGCACACCAACAGGAAGAACAACAAGACTTATCAAGTGAAGGAACCAGATATTGCACTTTGAGCTCAGCTCACCCACGCATTCTGTACACCCTGTAATTGTGCGAGTTATATCGAGTGGTTCAGGCAGAATTTACATTATGTGCCATTCTCTACAGGGCAAAGCTATTGATTGCCCTTGATTTGATGGGGTATATGATTGCACATATATGCACTACGATAAGTTTTAGCGTCTGAAACTACGTAGTAACTCTCTATAAAAGTGACTCTACAAGGTTATATAGATATTAACACGCAGAGCATTTATAACTCTATTGCAATACTATCTTTATATCCCATAGCATCGATAGTAATTAGCAGATATTTTTATGGGCAAAAAGTGCAAAATTTCTAATATAAATTTCGCTTAAAATTGTAGAATTTTTAGTATACATTATGTCCAAAATTTTTAAGATATTCTGAAGCAGAGTTCTTGAAAATGTTCAGCAGTTTAGCATCTAAAATGCTTAGACTCTGCTCTCAAGCGGGGGAGCGACTTTATGTTTTTCTAAGTTTAACTAATATATTTTATTATCTTGAAAATCTCGAATGAGTTGTTCAACAAATTTCAGATATCTGCTGTAAAACTTAAATATTTTTGTTAAGCCTTTTCAATAACTCCGAAATATTTGCCTAATTTTTTTGAAGTCTTTAAATAATTTTCACCAATTTTTGCATTTCTATTTTAAGAACCTTTTGAATAACAGGATTTTTTTTAAAATGCTCTCTGGTCAAAACCTCGATCAAAAAGATCTTAAGTTTTTTTTTTTATTTTATTTTATTTGTTATTTATTTTATTTTTTTTTTTTTGACTAGGTGTTTTTACGTTATAAGTCTTTGAAAATTTCCAAATATTTGCATCAATAATTGCAATTGTTTAACATTTTTCTAATAATATTTGTAATATCAGTATATTTCATACTTTTTAAACAGTCATCGGAGTTAGTCATGCCCACTATTGCCATTTATTCTGGTTGCTATTCATTTGAGAGGCAATGGTAGTCTGATTCAAGTCAATTCAATGGTCTTTCAGTGGAAATTTTCCATGCACGACAAGTTTTCCACAGCGTTTGCCTCTGCATTGGCAATTACAATGCTCATGGACATGGAGTTAAACAGGGGCTGGGACTTGGGCTTTATATTTGATAAATCAACTGTTAAAGACACGGAAGTGAGGCGAAGAACGATGCTCACTAATTGAAGGCCTTATCAAATACTTGAAAGGAGAAAAAAAAAGAAAGTTTCTTCCACTTATCTAAAGTGAAAATAATATACATATGTGTATATTTATCAGCCAATTGCTTTAATTGACAAGAACTTTGACAGGCTGTCAAGCTGCATGTTAAATTTATGTGAAGTCAGTGCAATTTCGTGGCCATTCACTGATAAGTTGACTCGCTTTCTTCAACTGATAAGATAGTTAAATGAAGTAAAGTTGCATTATTTTCGCGGTTAACGCCTGAAAATAATAGAAATTTCGGTAGGATTTTTTAAAATATAAAAAAAAAACCAAAAGAATGTTTGAGCTTTAATTATAATATGTCAGTGCTTATAGAATGAAAGTAATACGAGTCTAATATAGAAAATATATACAGGCAAATCTTTATATAGAGTTTACTTTGAGAAAGAGATATGAAATGTTGGGGGAGTATTGAAGCTTATGTAGTCTATATTGTCATGAATTAATCACAGACTCTCGATACAAATGGATGAATTTTCCATAGGAATAATAGAGATTCATAGTTGCATTTTTTTTGTATTCTTTTTTTTTCAATAATCTTACATTCATCCAAGTCTGGTTGAATTCAGTATCTTCAAATTGAAGTTTCGTTCAATCATTGTCTATGCTCATATTAGCTGGAATCATATTGACTATATAATGTGATTTGGATTGATCTTATACAAATTCTTATGCGCTTCATTAGTAGCAGTAATTTTTGGCACTATTTCAAGTATTGGAGCATATAGATACACATAATTTTTGATTTTTTCGAATTTTAGACTATAATTTTAGCTTCTCTATTATCTATTTAAGAGCTCAAGAGCATGCAGTTAATTTTGGGCTAATGCTAAGTTGAAGTAATTTGACTAAATATATAGAAATATATTTTAAAAATAAAATATGTATATGCTGTTGAGCAATTTATTGCTTACGCACATCATTTTGAGTGTTTCAAGTATTTTTAACTTATATATTGGAATTTCCGTTTTATATGCTGAAGACAGTGCCAAATAGTAAATCGGAGTGTGAAGCTATTTTATTATTATTATTGTTATTATTATTATTATTATTATTATTTTTATTTTTTATTATTTTTATTTTTATTATTATTATTATTATTATTATTATTATTATTATTATTATTATTATTATTATAATTATTATTATTATTATTATTATTATTTTTATTTTTATTATTATTATTATTATCATTATTATTATTATTATTATTATAATTATTATTGTTATTATTATTATTGTTATTATTATTATTATTATTATTACTATTATTATTATTATTATTATTATTTATTTTTTTTTATTTTATTTTATTTTATTTATTTATTTTTTTTTTTATGAAAAATAAACTCAAAAACTTTGGTCCAACCGAAGCTCTCTTGTCTTATGCGTGTTTCGTCTGTTGAAATGAATTCTTTGCTCGGTTATGTCCCAGGCATATATTTTCAAGTGCCCATCGAGTTGCCTTTAGATCTTGCATTAAGCTGACCCACATTTCTGTTAAGCTTCGAAACGCAAAAGTTTACACAATTCGCCCAGCAATGCTGCCTCCGGCACTCCCCGAAACAGTTGCTCAAGTGGACACGTGTCGGCTGCTTATGTATCAGCTTTTCACTGCAATTTAGAGTCGGAGTCGGAGTCGGAGCGAGGCCATTATTTTCACGGTTCAACGATGCGCTAATGC
>NW_022046442.1:10294-32539 GCF_001654015.2 Drosophila navojoa | reverse complement strand
TTCAGGGGATCTCGTAGTCGAGCAGTCTCGACTAGAGCTTTCTTACTTGTTATTCATTCTTCTTTGTAAAAACATATTTATTTTTATACGCTTTTCTTCTTCTTTCTCATTGAATTATTCGCCTATATACGCATATCTAGTGGATGCTTGTGGAATTTCTAAAATTTGCAACAAAAATTGATACGGAAAGAGGAACTTTTCAGTAGAACATGAACAGAATGTTAACCGTTTACAGCTTTAGCTTTGTTCATCTGCGTGCGTTAATTCAGTTTCTGTTTCAGTTTCTACTTTTTTTTTATGGCAAGTGCTTGATTTGCATTTCAATAAAAAAAAAAACTATCGAAATCGTTAAGTATTCTCAAATGGGGCATAGATATATGTATATATACCTACTATTTATTACCTAACGGATTAACATATTGGCGTACACATGTAAATCCCAACTAAACACTCAATTCCAATTGGAAATTGCATTGCGCTCGCCAATTGGGAGGAACGCTGGGAAATGGACTGGGACTGGGACTGGGACTGAGAAGAGGTGGGATTGCATGACAACGGGCGAAATTACTGGAGAAATGCGAGTTCGAGTTTAATAGCAATACAAATTGACATTTTATTTCATTCTTTTGTGATTTGCAAGGCTTTATATACATACATACATACATACATATATATCATTTTTTCTTTATAGTTTAATTTATTTAATCAGCTGTTTGCTTGCAGCGATTTGCAAGTTAATTGCACAAATTAATAGTTATAAATAACAGAACGGGATTGGGAATGGAAGTGGAAGTGGAAGCACAATCACATGTCCGATATATATGTATGTATTAACGTATGCACATACATATACTAAGAGCAACTGTCATAAATATGCTAAAATTAGTAAATTGGCAATTGCAAGACGCGCTCTTGGTCGATCAACTGATAGCTAATCCAATAAAAAGATGACAACCAAAACAAGCCGTATGAAATTTGTATATATTGTGAATGGAGCAGGCCAATAAATATACATATACATATATATATATGTGTGTGTTTACATTCAATCTTTGGCATTATAAAAGCTGCTAATTTCCTTCAGAGCTTGACAAGGTTTCTTGATTCAAGATGCACGCTTCGCAAAATACAAAATAATACAAAATGAGAATTTCTTCTCAATTTGATGATTTCCTAATCAGAATTTACTATTGCTTCATACTTCCTCTACATGATCCGTACATATGTATGTATGTACATCTGCCTATCTGACTTGCAAACATATACATACATGTATGTATATATGTATATATATTCTCGGCTTCGGCTATTCAACTACTTTCTACATAATTGCGAGATACTTCAGACAGACGCACTTGAAAGAAGTACCGAGGTGTGCCCATAAAATGCTTGATATAACACTGAAATTTCACATACGAATTTTTAATACTTTTATAAGTTCTTTTTTCAATTAGAGCGCACTGAAGTCCTTTTAAATTAGTTCACTAAATGTTTGCTTACATATTTTTAAGGATATGTTTTTTTACGGCTCTGGGTTTTTTAGTTCGTTGTATTTTGTTTTTGGGATCTTTGAAAATTGAAACTGTGAACTGACGTCGACGACACTCAGCGTACGACTAATGCTGGGTACGTAAAGCCCAAACGTAACTTTCGATTGCGCCAAAAGCGAGCGACGGCGACGCCGACGTCAACGTCGCCGTCGCCGTCTGCTTCAACTTGAACGTAGACGTTGCAAGCAAACCAGCGGCTGAATGGCATGGAAATGGGAATCGAAATTGGAATTATATTCGGAACATAAGGCAGTAGTCGTTGGGCTGCTCTGAATTGCTCCAAGTGCGAACTTAAACTTGACTCTCCAAGCGATTTTGTTTAATGAGCTTAAATCGAATTAAACGCAATGAAACTGGAGCTGCGACGTTGCGACATGTGCGCGAGCATATGAAAGCGATGCGACAATTCAATGTCAAGCGACAGGCGGAGAGTCGGCTCCACAGATTCATTTATGTTTCAGCCAAGCGATCAGCGCTTGCGTCTCAACATTACTCATACGAGATGCGGCCCGGGATGACGTCGGGTGTAACAAGAGTTTTCGATTTCCAGCCAACTGATAAGAGCAACAAGTATTCAGACAGTACACGAATTGTATGTTAGCTGTTTGTTTCGCTGTTTGATTCAATACTCAATTATTCGTACCTGCCCGAACCCCTGTTCCGGGTTCTTTGCTAATTTCCCTTCAACTACATTGCTAAGCAGCTGATTCACTTGGCCAACTTAGTCAACTTGGTTAGCTGCTGTTGTAATGCAAATTTTCGATAGAGGCCAGCGAGGGAGGCCAGACGATGGGGCGTATTCAAAGCGATTTATATTAAGTTCTGATTCGGAGTTGGTTTCTATTTTAAGTTGGATATACTGACTGATATATGAATGAGCTTTACGACAACATTTTACATTCCAAGACTTTTTAATTCAATTACAAGTTAGGAACAGGCTGAAGTAGTCCTATACCATAGAGTGTATACATAGATGTATGAAATCGTATGATGGTTCAACAGCCAAGTTGTTTTAGCTTTGACCTTCTGCATATCTGTTTATTCGCCCGTCCGTACGTACCCACGTCCGTCCATTCCTCTTTCCTTCCTTCCGTCCGTTTATTGGTCCGGCTCTTCTGCCACCTGACTATCTGCTCGTCCGTCCTTCTGTCTGTCCATCCATCCGTCCATTCATCCGTCGAACTATCCTTTCGTCTGTGCGTGTGTCCATCCGTCCGTCTATTTATCCCTCCGTCCGTCCATCCACCCATTATCCACTATATCATTCCGTCGTCCGTCTGTCTGCCTGTCTGTAGGTCCGTCCAATTGTTCTTCATACTGTCTGTTTGCCCTTCCATCCATCCACCAGTTCTTCCGTCCGATCGTCCGTCCATCCATCCGTCCGTTTTTGTGCTTCAATATATTGATCTTAAAGATGTGAACTTTGATAAATCAGAAAAATACTAAAAAATAGTTTTTCAAAACCTTTTAAATGATCAACAAATCAAACAATAATCATCTTCCATATTCTCACATTTAGATTAGTTTAGTATTTTACGTGTTTCCCAGTCAAAGTCAAAACAAGTTGGGCTTTCCTGGCAAGACAATTGGAAAACAGTTTTGTTTATATTTTACTTCAAGTCGCATTAGCAATAATATATCATAGATATAATGAGCTGTTGTTGCTGAAGTACGGGTCTGGGCACATGTGGCGTCTGTCCCTTGGTCCCGTGGTGCCGGGCACACTTATAGATAAACATCAAATGTTTACGGTTCCATTCGCTTGAACAATATTTTCTTTATTGCAAAGCAGCCAAAAGCAGAGGCAAACACAAAAGCAAAACAAGAAAAACTAATCCAAAGGCAAAAACAGAAGCAAAAGCAGATGTCAATTAAATATTACATTCATTGCACTCTCTGATAGCTGTTTATTTATTTAGAATATTAGATAAGCATATGTAGTATATATAATATGTATTATATAAGCATATCTACAGTATATATGTGGGCACGACTCGCTCACACGATTGACAGCGATTCTATTCAGGATGTTAAGTAATAGTTAGCTTATCCAGATGTCAATTAACATCTGTCATTTAGCTACTGCGCTCATCTCGGTTCCTGATAGAACAGAAACACAAATACGAAACAGTAATAATAATTATTTTGAATGCTGTGTGAAAAGCTATTGAAACTGTGTTATTATTTTTCTTGTTGTTCGAAAATCTAACTGTTACTTGATGTAATATAATTTGTTGTTTTCTATAATTCAGCTCGATCAGAGGCGGTTCTATATATATATATATATAGATATCGAAAACAAACAACATTCCTATATATACGAACAGGTATAAATAGATCTATGACGTTGTCTATCAACGAAATTGTAGTCGACTGCCTAATACTCGTTCAAGAGCAAAAAACTACGTTTAAAGTCTTTAAGACTAAACTTTTTGATAGCCAACATAATCAATTATTGTTAAAGTTCCTATTAGTTCTAATGAAAACATGGTATGAAATTTTCCTAAGTGAAATGATATATACCTCTGATTATAAAGAAACACAGACAGATCCGAGGAATCGAGCTTGCTAACTCTGTTGTTTCATTATAAATGAGCGAGTATAGAAATTCTTTATACTCAGCATGGGAAATAGTTGAGAAAGTCGAGTTAGCCCGATTGTAATCCTAATGCGTAATACGCTCTATGGGCAAATCAAGCAGAGCTAGGGAAATTGTTTTTTGGAAAATCACCCCTGCCACTTCAGAGAACGCATATATGTATGAATACATACACAAATATACCTACATATAAATATATTGTATATCTCTATATGTACATATGTATATCAAGCATGCCAAATACAAACCTTTGAATTGCGTTGTTTATGGGAATATATTTAAATACAGTTGATTATTGTCTTTTGGTTATATCAAATGCCGTTTTTTATAACTTAATAGATGTTTATATCATGCAGGGGACAGGAATTCGTCACATTGTCTAAGCGAGTCGCACTTGTAAGTTTAATTGAACAAAATCTCTTCAATTATTGTTTGCATGCGCAAAGTATTTCTCTGTTTCTAATTTATCTTTATCTCATTTATTTGAATAATAAAGCAGGAATTCACAAAATCTTTTTAAAATATGTATATGTTTCTTCTGAATACAGTATATAAAAACACATCGATTTCTGTCGGCATTTAAACACTCTCCGCCTCAACGGCATCAGCCTTAATGAGCGCACAGAAGTGTTCGTACTAAATATTTGTTTTTATTTTTGCTGCTCTTTTTTTTTTTTGTATTTGTTTGTTGTTTTAATTTAGATTTGCTTTCTCGAAAGAAATGAGCGACTATATCGCATATATATATGTACATTTCTAAGTATATAGTACACAAAGCTTGTATGAGACGCCACTCGGGAAAAGAAAAATAAAATGGTACAATGAATGTTTTAAGCTATTTATTTATATATATTATTATTTAATAAATCAGATTGTTTATTTTTATTTTTTTTTTTTTTTTCATTAAGCATTACATTTGCTTGAAAATTTATTTTGCATATATTTACATGATTTATTTTCGTTTGATTTATTTTTGTATTATTTCATTCAATGAAATCTTCATTGGCCGTTAAGTGTTATCGTCCATAGCGATAGCTGCCCATGATGGGCGTTCATTAATTGAAATTCAAATTAATCGATAAATGAGCTTCACTTCCGCATTGCTTCCAGCTAAAGCCGTGGCGCATGCGTTACAGCTGCACGTGCAAGAATCGTGACAGAATTGGCAATTCGTCAAATGCCATCACTAGATAACTGTGCAAGTCCACCAAACTGTGTAACTAAGAAAGCGTGCACATGCTAAGCTGTGTGAGTGTGTGTGTGTGTGTGTGTGTGCGTGAGTATGCAACAACTGTTACAACATTCTGACGCATCACAGATGCTTCGTTAGGCTACAGTTAGCTGACGTTGACGTCAACGGGCATCTATTGTGACGCCAGCGCAGTAGCAGCAGCCAGCAGCAGTTGCATCGGCGGCAATAATAATTGATTTTGATAACAGCCAAGTTAATTTTACCGTCAAACAGCTTACCGCTGCCCACAGCCCACACCCCTCACACCGCACGTCCAGCGGCAGTCAAGCCGCTAAACATTTGCCCACTCCCACTAAATACAAATTGCCGTTGCGGCTGATAAATTACACTAATCGCTGTGCTACGACGCGACGCCAGCGGCGACGACACATCGATATGTATGTACATACATATGTATGTATGTGCAGCTCTATATGTACTTATGTGTGTGTAGCTGTATTTGTTTTTGCATTGTTTGCGTGTCTCGATAAATCTTCACTTTCGGCGTCTCTCCGTCTCTCCCTTTCTATCGCACGCCAAGCACGACTTGAAAGCTCGCTAAACAGGAAAGGAACACAAAGTGCCGTAAGTGCCGTTATTGAAATTCGACCGATTCTATGCATGTGCGCAAACACACAGAGCGAGAGACATTTTAAATTGATTTGTTTGCGACTGCAGAAGTTGATAAGTTGCTACTTGGCCTCGACTGTAATTTTCCAAACAACTTTTGCCAAATACGTTGTATTTGAATAATATAACGTATGCAATGCATACTAAGCATATACATACAAACAAATACACTGCCAGCGAAATGTTATCGCACGCACTGACTGTCGATATCGCTTTCAATTTTATTCTGGTAAATTATCAGAGAACACTGTCTTTGCCGCCCCTCCCGCAAAACAACTCTTTGGCAAACTCCAAAAAGTATGCTATTTTTTATATGATAAGCTTTGCAGCTTAATTAAATAAATTCATAATGCAGCTGTAATCAATTTGAAACCAAAGTAGTTCAGAAGGTAAATATCAGGGGGCCTTTATAAATATCTCCAACTGGCATGAAGTAACGTCAAGTTGTTGGGCGTTCTTGATGAAATTTTGATGGGTTGTCGGGCCGTGTCCTTTTCTCATCATCTCAGCCGTTGTCCAAATAGTGTCAGCATAAAAATTCCACCTCGAATCCGGAATCCGATACCTGAGCGTTGAACATAACGAAGTAAACTGTACGCCAACTGGTCCCAACTACAGCGAATCGATGCTACCCTTTTTGTTCCTATTCATTCCGAAGTATTCCCACCAAGAGGTTGGCCTTGATGTGCTTGCTGCCTCAGGAGGTGCAGCAGCCGACTCTGGGGCTACTTGACTAACGCTTGCATTGGCTGCCGTGGCCTTGGATGCCTCACGCTTCAGGCCGACCGCGGATCGCGATCGCTGGGCTGCAGTATTGGCCACGGGCTTCACTCGCGACACAGATTCCTTATTCCCGGTGCCGATATTGGTGGTCGTCGTCGTCTGGATGGTCGCGCTCGATTGCTGCGGTGTTGGTGCCATGCTCTCTCTTCCATGGCTCCGCCGACGTCTATCGCCGCCGAACAATTTACCCAGGTACGGCATGCACATGACTTTGACTGATGGGCGTTGGCAAAACAGAAATTTAGATTTTCGTGAAAGGTCGAAATGTTAATTTAGTTCGATCTGTTTATCGTCTGGATTATGTGATGGAATCTGAATACGTTTTCATCTGACAGCTTAGGCTGCTGATTGCTAGCGCAGCGCTTACTGCGACAGGCAAGCCGGGGGGGAGTGAGACAGAGGGAGAGAGATAGAGATAGAGAGGTGGACACAAATACATATGAGAAGGGAAAAGTATAGATAAGCTAAGGAACTGAATGAAAGAAAAACTTAAAAGATATGGAACCTGGGCGGAAAGGGAGAGGGAGAAGGTGATACAGACGAACAGACAGAGAGAGAGAGAGAGAGAGAGAGAGAGAGACAGACAGACTCAGGGACTAAGAAAAGGATACAAAGCGAGAGAGAAGTTACAAATTATAAAGATACAGAAGAATAGAGTTAAATGATTGATATATGTATGTATGTATGTGCACATAGAGAAGGAACGAGAAAAATGGTAGTAAGAGAAAATTTATAAATAGAAAATTGAGTAAACACAAATAAATAGAGAAATTTCGAGCATGTGAAGACAGACCTGAACCACTGTGCAGCTGTTGCCGCAGCCATCGCTGGGGGGCAGGCAGCGCTATTTATAGACGTGTTGCATACGCAGCGTCTGTGCATCTGTGCTGCAGCAGACACAATGCGTTTGTTAGTATCTTACGAATCGGCGTCCAGCATCGATGGCTTCACTTGGCGTACGGCGCATGAATCAGCCGCTGGGCATCCGGGTCTGCTGCTGTCGCATTTGTACCTGCATCAACTTTGGCTTTGTGCTCTCGCCGGGCGGCCTGCTCAAGCTGATGCAGCTCGGCCTGGCCACGCTGTGCGAGGGTCTGCTGATACGCTACGGCGTGCCATATGCCGATTCCATTGGCCAGGCGCTGACCAGCTTCCTGGCCACAACGGGCCACTGCTTCACCACCACGGGCATATTGCTGCTCTGCTATTGTTTCTCGGACAAGTCGTACGGCCTCATACGCCAGTCGCTCTTTGTGAGTAGCCAGATTTGTTGTATACCTATACTATATACTATAGTCTAAGACTTTGGCATTGGCAGGAAACACTGTTCCATGGCCTGGCCAGCTGCATGTACTTCAGCTCGGCCAGCTACATGGGCTTCGCCTGCGTTGTCTGGCTGCATCCGCAATTTCTAGTGCGTCCCGGCTTCTGGGCATATCCGGCCATGACTGCCGCCTACGTAAGTATTGGCCATAGCTTAATTTTAATGTGTGTATGTATGTATGTATATACTCCTAATTGTATTCTTCTATGCAGTACATGGGCTATGCAGCGGGTCTCCTACATGCTATCGACGCCTATCTCTCCTTCAAGCACTTTCGCAGGGTTAGCTAAGAGCGATGGGCTTTAAGGTATGCTAGAATTTTCTTTTATACATCCGACATGAACTTAAAAAAACAGTTAAATGCTCCTTTAACTGTTACATCAACTATATATATACTTACGTATATGTTTTATATTCGACTTTGACTATCTCTCTCTCTCTCTCTCTTCCTTTCTTTCTTTCTCTCATTATCTTCGTTTTGCAAATTTTGTAAACGTTTTTTGATGTCAATTCGATTTTGAATTTTCTATTATAATACATAAATCCTAATTTTAAAATTCATAATTAATTTCAATCGTAATTAACTAAATTTTTTCTCTCCCCTTTCTCTTTTCAACACTAAACAGTTTATCCAGCCCAGACAAGCACAACTATGCAACGACTTTGTCTAGAATTAAGAAATACTTATAAGTATATATAGATATATATATATATATATACTAAGACTTTTCGCTGACTGATCTCTCCCATAAAGATGTCCCAGAAATTCGCAGTCATCAGGCAATTACTGTTTATACACTATGTGCATTTATGCAGTTAGGTACGTGAAATGTATTTAATATATAGCTAAATATGAGCGCAAACTCGTATTTAAGGCACCATTAGTTGAGAGATTTACAATAAAAGCATTTAAGTATACGTTAATTTGTATGTAAATGGACTGGTTCGCGTTTATACATATATTGGCCAGGATGGCGGCCGTTGGCACCGTCTAAGCCATTTTGTTGGCCGCTTTGAATTTCCTAAATGTAAATAAACAAAGTCAATATTAATTATATTTCTATTCATATTAGTATGCTTTGCTGCGGTTCATACTTGAGCTGCTTCAGCGCCTGGCTGGTCTCATAGTCAGCCTTCAGCAGTCCGATGCGCACCCAGCGCGGTCGCTCGTGAATCACCTTGTGTATGAGAAACTTGAGGCCCAGCAGCAGATGCTCGAAGATGACAAAGGACAGATCCGGTATGGAGGGCAGCCAATGGGCAAAGAATTGTCTGACAAAGAGAACAGGCATATAAATATATAAAACGAGAGAGAGAGAGAGGGAGAGGGAGAGAGAGAGGGAGTCAGTTATATAAATTTACTTGACATTCGGCTGGAGAAAGAGCAGGCCACAGTTGCTCAGCAGCGACATCACAGAGAGCAGCTCGAAGGCCAGCTGCCAGGCGCCAATGTTCTTGGCACGACGCCCAAAGGGACGCTTGAAGATGTTGCACAGCTTGAACATGTCGATGTGGACGGCGAACACGTTGTTGATCAGCGCACCGATGGCGGCAAAGGGCGCCACGGCCGCAAAGAGCACCACGTAGCCGAACTGTATGCAGACCTGCAGATAGTCCTCGTACGTGGAATGGTATTCATCGAGGCCGGACTCGTAGAATGCTTGCTCGTAGCGCGGCTTGTTGCTGATGCTGCGCAGCTTCTCTGGCTCGATCTCCTTGTGGCGATACTTGGCATACTTCTGTCGCAGCACCGCCATCAGTGGTATGCCAATCTCCTGTGCTATGCACACCAATTGGAAGATGAGCAACTGCATCATCAGCTGGTACTTGAGCTGCTTGAGATCCTGCAGCACGAACGCAATATAAAACTGGGAGAAGAAGTTGTTCACAATCTCGAAGAGCATCAGCTTATTGACCCGATGCCGCTCGTACTGCGACCTGGTGCGATGATTCTCCAAATTGGTCAGGAATGTGGCAAGCTTTTCGTATGCCCACGAGAAAATCGCTATCAGCATGGACTGCACAATGACGGGTATATAGAGCAGCCAGGAATCCGCTCCGAAATCGGCCAGCACCTCGGCCTCTATTTGAAACTGATACAGAGCAAACCAGGCGGCAGCCACCACGCAGCCCAGCACCACCGGATACGAAATGCAATACATTTGCAGGTACGTATAGCGCATCGGATAGTGCAGGGTCATCTTGCCCGTTATCGGATCCGGCTTCAGTTGGCCCTGGTAGCCAGCGCGAGGCTTATCCAAGCTGCTCATCTCAATGGTGCCCCAGCGATAGGAGAGCCCAGCACATCGGCGCTTCCACAGTTCCAGAAATATCTAAAACGGGTAGATGAAAATGAGATTCAAACGGAAATCCAGAGTCCGTCGTCCACTCACCGTTGTCCAAACCACATAGAAGCTGCACACGAGCGAAAGATTGAGATTCATGAGGGATTGCAGTATGCCAAACACAGCCGGAAAGATCAGGGCCTTTGTATAGAACTCAATGAAGGCAAAGTACAGGCCAATGCTGGAGCCAAAGTAGTTGCGTATCTCCTCGATGGGCAAAGTTGTGCGTTTCAGGTTAAAATGGAAGCGATCCAAATAGAGCTGAAAGACAAAGTGGAAACTGGATGATAGTTGAGATACTTTCGAAGAGAAATAGGGGAAATCCTCATATTCCAATCGACCAGTACATACAATATCATGCAATGGAAACATGTCCTCGATGTAGCCCTTCTGTATATACGATCTTATAGCCGGCTCCACGACATCCTTAATCAGCACAGGTGTCTCGCAGTAATGCAATATTTGCTCCTGCGTCATGCCCGGCAGCAGGAAATCGGAGACACAGCCATAGTTGAACTTTTGCATGCTGCCCGTTGTTGTCATCTTCTCCAGCTCGGCGGCATCGGCCAGACGGAGCAGCGTATCCAAGCTGGCGGACAGATACAAATACTTTTCGGTTTTGCTAAAATATAATCAACAAGTCAATATTTAATGATGATGAATGCTAATCCCATGGGAGGCTCACCTGACAATTTCCAGTGTGGTTTGTATATCAAACTCTTGAATGATCTTCTCCACATCCTGGCAGTGGCGCAGCTTCGCCTTCTCCGTGAATATGATAACTATGTACGTCTGCAATAGAGATGAAATACCTGTACTCATAGCATATATGCACACATAATCGTTTTTATTATTATTACACGCAGACTAACCTTGCCAAATGTCTCCGCTTCTTCGTCGTCGTCGATGACGTCGATGGTCCCATGTTGCGAGCGTTGTCTCTGCAGCGCCTCGAGCTTTAAACTGCGCTGCCGGCGAAAGAGTTGATTCTCGATAATGTTTCGGGTGCGTGGACCTGGAATAATAAACAGATATGTATATGCACATATATACATACATATATACATCTAATATATCACATCAATATACTGCTTACTCTTCGCATCTTCGGACATTATTTATGATGAGTCGTCGCTGCAAATGCGAATAACAATGCCAGAATTTTGCCAAAGCGGCGAATAAAGTGTCTCACTCATGCACACAGCACGCACACACACACACATATACATGTATATTTTTCTGTATAATTATTAGGTTTGTCCCAATGCCAGCACGAAAAATGTTTTAATAACGCCAAAACATTTCAAAACGTGGCCAGTGCCAGAGATCGTGGCTATTTTAGCATTTCTCTGGTTATTGCCGGTTTCTCTTGTTCTATCGGCTCTATTGCGCTCCCACTCGCACTTGCGCACGCATATGCACACATAAACATAAGCGCGTGTGTGTTTAGTATCGCACTTACTCACGCTGTGACGTCACAATGCCAAGCCTAACAGCTGATTGGAGAACTGTTTATACGCAGCTTTAGTGTAGAGTATGTTGATCACACTGGGCCAAGCAAAAAAGTCTACAAGCATTAGGTTTATTAAAGGTTAATAATATAATATATTGTCATTTATTTGTATTAATGTTTAATAATTTGTAATTGTACATGTATAATAGATTTTTAAAAATTAGAAATTCTAGATAACATTTTCGGAGTGTGAAAGAGAAAAGGATATGCTTTTGTGCGTGATCTATGAAGTTTTGTTTGTTTGTTTTTTTTTTTTGTACAAATAGTATCCCTAATATTTAATATTATTAACAATTCGGCGTATTTATTTAATATTCAGCACTATGCAGCTAGCTTTAGCTCTGATTCTGTTTCTCCTCAAGATTTAACAAATATTGTGTATATAATTGAAACATAATTATCATAATATAAACTACACATAAAAACGGTTCAGACAATTTACAATTGAAACATACATATATGCAAAGACGAGAGGCATTGAACTACTTCCAAATCACAGTCACATTCGTATCCTTTTCAATATCCTTCTCGATGGTGAACGGTGAGAGGCCAGTCTTGCAGCAAATCTCATCGAAACTAATCAGACCCGTGTACATCTTTTGGCGACCCGATGGCACAGATCCGGTAAAAACCGGATATTTCTGTATGCAGCGTATAAACTTGTGCTGCAATCCAAAGATAACCATCTTACGTTCATCAATATTTTTATTCTGCGGATTGAGACGCTGGCATATGGCACGAAGCGTAACGCCGTGTGTCATGGACGCGTAGAACTGGAAGATTCTCTGAATGCTGGGCAGAATTTTATCGGGTTGGAGTGCCACGTATTTGCGACAGGCGTTGCTCAATGCTGTGCTCTGTATGAGGTTCTTCAGGTTCTGCGTCATATAAACATTGCTATACTTCAATATGGGCAACAATTGCACGACTCCGTAATAGACCAAATTCTGTATGCACGACTTGACCAAATCCGTTTCCACATCCGCCTCAGCAGCTATGCGAGCCACGTGATTAATGCCATTGATATACGGCAATATCTAAAAGCAGACTTGTGGAATAAATCTGAATCTTTTTAGATTTTTAGGTATATCACACTACCTGCTGAGTGGTTAGGTCCCAGTTTTCGAGTGGAGTATCTCGGAGATTGGCTAGCAGTAGGGGCACCATGTGATCCTTGACTGGCGGCGGATCTGGCTTATGCATCACAATCTTTAAATATATTGTATTATCTCCCTCAACGATAGTCGCTACTTTGCGCTCATTCAGATCCCGGAGGACCGTCTCAAAGATTTTTTGCAGGCGCAGTTTGTCGTCTTCGCGTGATAAAAAGCATGATTCCTCCTCCATCATAATCAAGTATTCAGATAGTTTCTTAACAACGGGCTCATATTGCACGGACCGGGCACGCGAATCGCAAACAAAGCATAGATTGAAGAGGAATGCATTACGTGCATATTTCTGCTGATCCTGTATGCCGACTGGGTAGCCAACGATTTTCACCTCCATCGCATTCACTGTCAGGATGCACCTCTGCAGATGCTGTTTGGGTATAATGTAAACGTTGATGGCATCGAATACCTCTTTGGAAATGTAATTCTCTGGCACCTTTTAGCAAGAAAATGATGTTCCATTTATTTATTTTATTTTTGTATTATTTGTTATTGTTATTGTTGGTGGCGTACCTGACAGCTGATTTTACAGCCAGCCGTTGCATGGAATTCGCTTAAGAAAATGCAGCGTATTTTGCCTTCGGTGCTGCCGGGGCTGACACCTTCATTTGCGTGGGAGTGCATTGCTATTGATTGCACCTGTCACGCTCATCGCATTTTACAGATTTTTGACAATCTAGCAAACCTATTTCCACACAATATGTTTCCATTCGCGATTGTAAGCTAACCAACCAGAGGCAATCCCACGTACATATATATGTCCATTTATATAAATATGTATGTATATGCGCAGATATTTTACTCTCCCTTGCTTTCGCTCTCTCTGCGCAGCACGTCACAAAATTCAGCATTTACACAGATTTGAAGTGAGTGTGACAAATATACATATGAATAAATGTCAACCATACTGGCATTGCTATGGATAACATAATAATGTTCATATCTCATGTCGACATTCTGTCTGCGATACAATTCGGTATTTCAAGTCAACCATTAAAATGTGACGGAGTTGATGATCGGTTCACTCCCATGAAAAAACGATTCACTGATCTCTCACAAATTCCGAAGTGAACCAGTTCCATGAGAGTGATCAATGAATTACTTGTATTTGACGACTAAATTGTACTAGTCGATTGTTTCATCGTGTACACTATACATTTGAACATTAAAAATAACTTCTTGAAGATATTTTCAAATTTATTTATCCAATGATCCCATTTTAACGGCAGGCAGCCGCCACAGTCTCCAATAAGAATCTTGATGAGAACAAAGATGCTGCCAATATTTTACGTTACAACAAAACAAAGATTCAGTTGGAACAATTAGGAAAATTTGAAGCATATTAAAAATTTGTTATATTATTAACAGAATATTTAAATTTATTATTGTATTTTTTCATTTTTATGAAAAAGTAAAGTGCTTCTAGCTATCCGGCAAGGCCATATTATAAATGACAAGTGCTGTAAACGCTAAATCCGATTGCCGGCATTTGTTCTTATCGGACAACGAACGATTGTTTCGATACTCGTGCCTTCGTCGTTTCTTTATAAAATTACCTCTGCAAGTAAATTTGCACAAATCAGCAGTAAATAAAATTGGGAAATGACGAATGAAACCACAAATGCCGCTGACCGTCTTAAGCTCGGTCCTCGTGAAAATGTTACGTATCCCATAGTAATGAAATATTGCGGACACTGCTCCATGCCAATAGAGGTAAGTGAACTTGAGCCCACTTTCGAAAAATGTATCTGTCCTTTATGGAAATGGTTCTGCAGTACTGCGAATACTATCCCGAATACGACAAATGCAAGGAATGGTTGGAGCGCAATCTGCCCGATGATTTCGAGCGCCTTAAAATTGAGGAAGAGCAGGCAGCTGCTGATGGTACAGACGATGACAAGAAGCGTCAAAAGCGGGGCGGCAAGGGTCTGCTGCGCGTCAAAAAGAAGGAAGATGTCCCAAAACGCATTTGTGTCTCCCGTGCTGCCCGCGGCAAAAAGAAGTCGGTGACAGTGGTTACCGGACTAAGTACATTTGGTAAGCAGTGTTACACGTGCAATTGTGCAGGACAGGACTATATAAAATGTCTCACCCGTTTGCAGATATCGATCTGAAAGTGGCTGCCAAGTTTTTTGGTACGAAATTCGCTTGCGGATCGTCAGTGACTGGAGAGGATGAAATTGTCATTCAGGGCGATGTTAAAGATGATTTGTTTGATGTTATTCCCGAGAAATGGTCTGAGATTGATGAGGATGTTATTGAGGATCTTGGCGATCAAAAGCGTTAATCGAAAATATAGCTGCCAGTAGCAATTGTCCTGCTTAAGTGTGCTTATTTTATACGCATATTACTTCAAATAAAAAATGATTTAATCTCTAGTAATATGTATGTATAGTTTTTTATGTCGGTGCTTGTTGGTTGGCTTGTACCGGTTCCGAAGTAGTATTGGCAAAGTGCTTATGCGTTAGCCCGATGATGGCCTCGTTCTCCTCGTCAGTGAGCGGGACTTTATTATCGTCAATAAGCTGCAGAACATGAAAGCGAATAATTTAATAATTTCAAGTTGATCACAAGAGCATCGATGTAATTACCAGCTGTGTATGCAGGGCACTGGTGGGAGGATCATTAACCATTTGCAGCTGCTCATGTGGCATCAACCTATAGGTGGCCAAGTCACATAGGTAGCCTTTTATGGATTCACGTGTTTGTGTTTTACAAGGCGATTCTTCCAGGTACTGTAGAGCCTCGTACGTGACCGTTGCGAGATTGTGCATGCCCCATTTCTTTTTGGTGCCCTTAATCTGTTGTAGTATTTGCATCACCTCAAAATTTGTGATGTACGAGTAAGTGGCATTCACCCTATTAAAATTTTAACGGATTAATATAATGAAATTAATCGTTTAATATCTTACTTACGTCTCCATACTGCTTAATTAAATTATATAGACATAAACAATTTGTAAACAAGCACGATAGCCACACGCGAGTTCCACCGATTGGAAGTGGAATCGACCATTGAGTAATCGATGAAAACATTTCCAAGCACGCACGAGTATCGGACAAAAACTGTGCAGAAATATTGGCGCGAATAACAAAACGTTTCGATTATTATTACTATAAAACTCACACAAGATTAGTAAACTACATAGTAAGTGAACTAACTTAGTGACAAATTTACTTGAAATCTAAGTAACTCACAAGTTTGTAGTCATATTCATGTAAATCCATTTGTTTTGTGTAGGTTTGGTCATCGATTTTTCGATACATTTTTTTTTATATTACAACAAATTTAATTCTTCGGCCTTTAAACAATTTTATTCAAATTCAATACTAGAAATATGGGTGTCGCGGAAACAGATAAAAAAGCAAACAAAGACGTACATGAAGTTAAAGTCCCAAGGCCCAGATATCACTCGCTTTTAAAGCGTCGCACAACCCAAGTGAGCACGACTTATCCACACTTCAATTTGTGCAGCAACTTGCATCGTCGCCGCATGCGTCGCCTATTTTTGGCCGAAAAGAGTAACTCCTTAGATCGTCGCAAAGATTTTAAACAGAAGTTATGGTCATATTTCATCTACTCGCTAATGCCGTTGCTCGTGGTCATAGTCTTCAGCAGCCTAATGACATATTCTCAAAATACAGAGGTCTTCACGAAGGTCATGCAGCGTTACACTACACAATACCAGGCCACCGTGCACAACAAGCTGAACTACTGTGACCGCACGATGCCATTGCACGACATGTTTGAGCACATTCAAGGAGCAGTAATCAATCAGGAGTTAGCGTTGAAGCAACTCGAACAGGCTCTGGCCAACTATAGTTTCCAATCCATTGCGCTAGTCGGCACCTCGGGTGTAGGCAAGACCCTGACAATACGCAAACTATTGGAGAAATATCCGTGGCCAGAGAATGTTCAGACCATTGCATGGAACGACTATAAGCTGATTGACAACGACGCACGCTACAAGGCCGTGTGGAAAACTTTGGGCAATCTGGCGCATTGCGGTCGAAACTTAATCATTATTGACAACATGGCCATGTGTGATTTAGAGTACATGACATCAATAAATAGCATGGCACAGTCGAACTCCGATTTGGCCAGCAGCGCCAACGACTTTGACAAAAAGCATCTGACCATCATCTATGTATTCAATGTGAATAGCATGCTACCCGAGGAGCTCTACCGCGAGCAGTTGAAGATGCTGAAGCAGGTGGAGACCACAGCAATGATAGTCTATCGCATGTTTGGGACAAACGATCTGGAGGCCTGTGTGCGTCACGAGTCACGACTTTTGCATCTCAAATTGGATGAGCGTCATATCGAAGACATGGTCAATACAATCGATGTCAAAATATCTGGCTGCAAGACTGTACGTTCCAAGGTTCTAGTCCTGGGACATCCTCTAATGACGGAAGAGGAAATGCACAACAAGTTGAAATTCATTCCGGCTGAAGGCCCATAGCTTTCCCAATTATCAATTTTATATAAATTAGCTTAAGTATTTGCTTTCGGCATTTAGTTTGCTCAACCAAACAAAATTATAATATAGGGGTTAGAGATTAGGGACGAGATATAAGGTATCAAAATCCGCTAAAATTCAACTGTTACGTAGAATCTACATTTACTCTCGTGATTGCACTAAAGACTATATATTATACATATTTCGATTATAGGTTTTAGATTATATTATTTAGGGCATTTTAATTATGGCTAACATGAAGCTCATTAGAGTTTCACGATCGATGGACAACTGAGACTGAGAAGCCTTCTATGCATAAGTTCCTAATGTAATTCAACATCTCTGATTGTGATCGTACTTTAACTCTGGTGATAAATAAAAAAAATAAATAAATAAAACAACAAAAGTGTATTTATATTTGAGTATTTGGGGAAATCTTAATATTTTTGGCCGGTATTAAAAATGTAATAAAAATAAAAATACACACAAAATATATCAATTATTTTGAAACTAATTGTCGGTAAGGTTCTTTATCGATAACATTAAAACAACGTTATCGAATTCGAATCTAAGCCGCACTGGTGTATAGAGCTTACACTAAAATTTCGAATCAAGTAGGCATACAGTATTTTGTCAAATCACAGTATGTTACTTTTTTGTTAGAATCCCTTCTTCTCTTGACTTCAAAATTATATTTCGTATATGTTTCGACAGATCTATCTAAATCTAACCATTTTTTCAATCGGTCTTATCAGTAAGCAAAAGAAATTCGCTTGAATTCGTGTGAAAAAGTGACGAAAATCTGCAATCCAAAGGATAGAACGGTACACCCACACATCCAGAAATATTTTATATACGAATTTTATATTGTTTCTGACCAACAACATATATTCAGCTAGTATAACAAAAATCAGTATTTACTTAGCTCCTTGAAGATGGCCCAATATGACGAAATTGGAAATGTAAACATCTGGTGGTTCCCCCAGGACTTTTGCCAATCCCGCTTTGGTGACTACCGTAAGAGCGGCACCAATTCTTGCACCCTGATCTCTTTAATACTTGCCGATAAGGTGTCCAAGATGCCAAGCCTCAGCCAGAACGTGAAGGAGCTACCAGAAAAGGCCTGGGATCTCATTGGCGAATCGATAAATGAGGGAAACATTGTCTATCATGATCTAATTTCGCCTAATCTCAATATTAATATACCGGATGCTATTGCAGCTATACGCTCTCATCAAAAGATCAACTTCCGCCTCGAGGAATGGTTCTTCACCCAGGTGGGCTCCGATCCGCTTAGCCCAATGATTGTCGGTGTTGAGTTGTCACGCATTTTCACCACTACTCTGGATGCCTTCAAGAACGTTGACGGCAGGGATATGCCGTCCCATCTATTTGCTGCCATCGTCGCTGATCGCCGCACCGTCATAGTGAGCATCGACCTGCGTACCTCAATCGCATTCATTGTCGATTCGCATCACCATGGCAATAATGCTGGCGCCCTCTTTGCCCAGAGCGACATACACTATATAAGCGATTTAATGTTCTGGTTCATCAGCATGCTGGATCATATCTTTTCCAGTCATCCGGTTATCTTTGAAATATCCTTTCTATGTGCTCTACCAAATGTAGCACTTCTAATTCCTCCAGCTGTTAAGAAACACGCCAATAATATTTACAAATACAAGAAGAAATCATCGAAGACAGCGTAGCTCTTCCTTGAGTCATATTGTTAATTTCACTGTAAACTAATTTCCTATCGAATATGAAGACCAACCCATATATGTATATGAAACCCCATTTAATCCAGTAATTTAATCCACTATTTTTGTGTTGAAGTTGCGTTTCTAAGTTCATTTTTCTGTTAATTAGCACAAATTTTAAATCGGCAATAATATCTCCATATAATTTAATAAAAGTTTTACAGTTGCTTTGTGTTAAGGTCAGAATGATTGAAAAGCCTATTCTTTAATAAGTGCATAAGAAATAAATATATTCAGATTCTAGAAATTCTGTTCTATCTCTAGCGACAATTTCTATATACACTACTGTATATGTGAAAGAGTCCAATAACAAATTAATATTTCTAAAACTTAAATATTATCGTCAAAGTTAGTTTAAATTATTGGAAATCTAAAATAATTGATTATTACCAAGGTATTCTTATGAAAAGAGATTTGATTATGTCTGTTTATATTTTGGTATTTCATTTATTTATTTATTTATTTATTATTATTTTTTTTTTTTTTTTGAAAAAAAAGTTGCGATTTTTTATTTATTATTGTATAAGGTAGTTGTAGGTAGCATATAAATTTATATAACATACGATATACATACGATATATATATATATATGTAAAAAAGACATAGCTAGCTTAAATACTTTTACTTGCACATTCGTTTTCGCCTTCACTTCTCGCTTTGTTTTCTTCTTTTCTGTTTTAATATTCTCATCAATCTAATCTCACTTGAACGATACGCTAGAGTGTTTGTTTATGCGTTTATGAGTGTGTGTGTGGGTGTGTGTGTAAGTGTATATGTGTGTGTTTGTGTGCATGCTTCCATTTAGAACCCACCAACACCGCCCTGCTTCCGTCCATCGGCATTTGCATAGATCGCTGTCGCATTGCGGCCGATGGCACAGACCACAGAAGAGGCTTTCTGCGACAATGGCTGAAGAACGTGCCCCCGCTTTCGCAGCAGACTGAGCACATTCTCTGAGAACTTTCCGTCTTCGTACTGGAGAACATTGGGGAATAGCTGATTGTAAAACCGTGGCGCATCTTCGGCCATTTTTAGGTCTTCGCCGAACCAGAGAAAGCGGGCGGCCACCTCGACTATGCCTCCCACTATCTTGGTGCCACCGGCAGCTCCAATTGCTAGACGGATATTGCCATCTCGATCCGCGAGCAGCATTGGGGACTGCGATGACATGGGGCGCTTGTGTAAATCTATTGTGTTTGCTTGCGACTGTGGCAGATTGAACATATTCTCTTTGACGGAAAAGTCGTTCATGCAATCGTTTAAGATAATGCCAGTGCGGGGGCCAATCAAACTTGAACCAAAGCTGCAACATATAAAAAAGAGATTCAATATTAACCACAAAAAAGGAATACACGAGGAACTCAGAGTATCACAACTAGCAGAGGCTTAACCTAGGAATGGAAGGGAAAGCGCGCCATAGTTTTGAACTATTCAATTTGTCAACAACTTTCAATGCCACTCTGTATAATCGCTCAAAGCTACACCGCACTATCGATACCATTTCATGACGATAGGCATTGGCAGTTGTCGATCGCTATTGCGAATGGCAATGTAATGAACGTTAGATGGCGCTATATATGCAAGTGTAGATCATATAAAGAGCATCTACTGTTAATGCTCATACTTACTAGTTATTGATGGAGCTGGTCACTGACACGGCATCGCCGTTCGGCGCTAGCACAGCAAAGGATGAAGTGCCATACGGATCTTCTTCGGAGCTGAGCAGTGCACCGTAATCTTGCGGGCTACCTAACACTTGGTTGTCATTGATCTTGGCGCGCTGCTGGGCAGCATATTGGGGATTGGTGAGCTGGCTGACCAGTTCGCGAATGTCATTGAAACGCGGATCGCCCAGCTCTGGACGATGTGCGAATCCGAACTTCAACGCCTCCGTAATCCGATGTATGGTCAGGGCATATGCCTCATCGTCCGCCAAATCAGCCCGTGTGAAATTAAAGCCTTCGAGAATGCCCAGTATGTGAGCGACGACAGATCCACTGCTCACCGGCGGCACGGCATACAGAGTGTCGTTGCCCAGTGGCATGGTGACGGACAGACGCAAATCTGCCGTGTACGTATCCAAATCGTCTTGTGTTATAATGCTGCCTAACTCCTTCAGATCCTCGGCGAGCATTTTTGCCACGGTGCCGTTGTAAAAGTCCATTGGGCCATTTTCAGCTAGTAGTTTGTACGTGTTGCACAGTTTTGCCGGTGGCTTCAGCATTGCTCCCTCCTGGTGGTGTTCGCCCGTTTCCTCATTCAGAAACACGGATCTACGATGAAGTTTGCGTGATTATCTATCTCATTGGATCTAGCCACATGTACTTACTGATATTGCAAATTATCCTTGATATAGGACCACATCATCTTCACCTTTGACGCCTGATGGTTGCTCATTCGATATCCAGTCTCGCAAATTTTCAGGGAAGGCTCCACTAGAGTCCGCCATGGCAACTTGCCAAAACGTTTGTGCGCCAAATGATAGCCCATCACCTCGCCAGGCACTGCAATGCTCAGCGGTCCTATAATGGAGGCATTGGCATCCTTATCGAACATCTTCTGATGGGCAGCATAGGGCGCCACGGCTTGCGCATCGATCTGATAGCCTTGTTGAGACTCTCGATGATAGATATTCATTATTAGGCCACCGCCAATGCCCATGCTTTGTGAGGTCAGTAGTCCATTGCAGAGCATTGTGGCAATGGTTGCATCCACAGCGCTGCCATTCCTCTCCAATATGTTGCTGATGATAATGAGACAATATTAATTAATTGATTTATGATTGAATTATGATAATGTCAAAGCTAATGACAATGACAATGTGCAATGACAATGACAATGACAATGACAATGACAATGACAATGACAATGACAATGA